>BPLR01018999.1:0-95478 GCA_021605095.1 Caerostris extrusa | reverse complement strand
GGGAATTGACTTTAACATTTTTTTTTACATTGCTTATTTATTACAAAAAATTGCATTTTTCCCATTAATTTCAAAATTATCGAAGCTTTCGGAATATTTCATTCAATAGTTTACTGATACCTTTTTATAGATTATTTCTTCAGGTATATATAATTTAATATCAACGTTTCATTAAATATTTATTGTTTATAAATAACTCTTAACCTTCTGACGGAAAATTGTCTTCAGCTCTCTGGTCTTTGGTACCACAAGTTTCAGTTTAGAATCTGACGGTGGCATGGTTTTTTGTTAGAGATATAGTAAACAGTTAAACAGTAGGTTCCGGTTTAATTTGTCTAAAGTGTACCCAAAAAATGATCGTAGAACAGCATACTAAACTAAGCCTATACTTCCGACGTTATTAATACACTCCACCACATCGCTGTGATTAAGCGGAGTTCCTAAAGTTTTTGGTATGATATGGGTGAAAGAAGTCTGACTGGGCTCTGTGTCATATGAGTAGCTCTTACAGTCATATGAGACCGAGACCTACTGTAAAAGTGGATTCGAACCATTGCAATCATCCATAGCAGCGCGACTACTCGAACCTCGAAACTTGTGGCACAAGCGCCAGAATTTCGTCGAGCTCAAGCCCTCCGGCACTGCTGTCCATGTTGGATCACGGCCTGCTTGCAGATTCGGAAACATTGGATGTTTTTAATTTTACAGGGTAGGGTTTTCAACCCTACGCCCAACTATCATATTAGATCGGGACCTACTGTTTAAAAGGGGATTCTGAACGACTACAAACTTCTGATGGATCTAGTAGCACCCTCGCGTTAGTTACTCAGATATCCGGCCCCGTTTTTGTTACTTATAATTTAATTTTTTTTAAATTTTATCTTTAAACAGTAATTCATCCAATAAAAATGATTTATTGTTTACATAAAAAAATGTTTTTATTCATTATTTATTAATTACTTATTAAGAAATTGTTTATTTAAAAGAATGATTTATTGTTTATTAATTGCTAATTTAAAAATAATTGTATATTTATTGTTTTTAATAGTTTGTTAAAATTTTTGTTTGCTTATTAATGGTTTATTTGAAAATGTTTGACATCATGTTCACTAATGCACATTAGTTTCTAGTGCACATAGATTTTCTACTGCACATCAGTTTTTACAGCATATAGATATTCTACTGCACATCATGTTCTACGGCACATAACTTCATGTTCTACTCTGTATATCATTCATATATTTAAATTTAAATTTGTACTTCACCCCTTATGATCTGACATGCGGAAATCTGAAGGCCTGTTGCTCTGGCAGGGAAAGGTCAGTAGTTTCCTGGCATTCAACACCATCGTTTTCTCAAAGCCCACCTTCAGTCGCTTTTAAGGCAGCACATATATTAACACCGGGTTTTACACCCTCCTTCGACGGAGCTTAACTTTATTTTTAGGATAAGAACACCTTAAACAGATGGAAGAAATCACTGTCTTTCATAAACTTCCTGTTCTACAGCACATAGATTTTCTACCTCACATTAGGTATTTTCTACTGCACATCAGTTTCTACTATGCATAGATTTTCTACCTCACATTATGTTCTCATGCACATCAATTTATATTGCACATAGCTTCCTGTTCTACTTATTCTGTATATCACTCACTTATATATATATAAAAATTAAATTTGTACCTCACCCTCATAATCTGACATGCGGAAACCCCATGAAGGCGTATTTGCTCAGAGGAGAAAAAAGTGGAGTAAAGTGTTCCTGACACTGCTGCACATTTTTACTGCATATCATGTTCTAATGCACACCTGTCAACTGAAATAGATTTTCTAATGCATATCATGTTCAACCACATATAGCTATGTTTCTACTTACTCTGTCACTTAAGAATACTTTCATCACTTATATATTAAAAATTAAATTTGTATCTCACCTGTATCTGACATGAAAATCCGCTGAATAACTATTGCTCACGGGAAAGTAGAAGAAAACCAAAGGAAAAGTCAGTAAAGGGATTCCTGGTCTTCAACACCATCGTTTTCTGGAAGACACCTGAAGGCAGGCTTGTAAGACAGCAGCGCATATTTGCGCTGGATGCTATATGCCTTCTTCTCGGGTTTAACAATATTTTTAGGATAAAAGCACCTTAAATGGATGGGAAAAAATCACATCTTTTTCGTAAACTGGGAAAATGCTTACACACTTTTAACATTAATAGCTGTTTCTCAGCCACCCTTTGGGGGTTTTTCCGAGCAAGAACAAGTAAAAAAAAAAGAATCGCCAAAGAAGTCTTAATGCAAGCTGAGGTTGATATCTCGGTTCTGTTTAAATATTTTTTATTTTATTTCCAATGGCAGATTATGAACAGTTACAGCAAAAACATACAACATACAACAACAACAAAATAATACAACAAAACATGCTGAAACAGAGTTCATTATTCTAACAATAATGCCAAGTTGCAGATAAAAATACTGATATTTTTTTGGTTCAACTGTCTTCGAATGACCCAGTGCTTTTCCTTTTCTGGTAGAAATTCACCTTAACTGTTTGTTTAACTGGCCATCAGAGGTTTGGAGAATGACTTTGAAGTTTGGAGAGATACAGAACGGATAAATTTGACGACGGATGGCATGGAAAAAGAATGTGACTGGAGGGTATGGTTGAAATTTCAATGAAGTTTGCAAAAGAAGATAAGAGTTACAGTATTATGTTATTAAAAGTGATCGTTTTTAATAGGATAAAAAGAAATTTTATTCTTCAATCTTTTCTTGAATGTATCTTTCTGATATTTGAACACTTAGATTTCAAATATCAATTTCATTTTGCACTTTTCAAAAGTGGAATATGGCAGTTTATTCTTTATTTTATTTATAACAAAGAACTATGTTTTTAAAGTAACAAGTGGCCTTCTGCCCAAAATTATTTAAATAAATTTGTTTTAAAATTTTTAATAAATGAGTAATAAATCCTTCGTAATTGATTAGAAATTTGCTATCTAAAAAGTTATAAAAAAAAATTAAAAAAATAAATTAAGTTAAATAAATTTTTTACTGCCATCTTTTTATTCAGTAATCTTAATTTTTCAAATATACATATAAGTATTCAAAAGTAAATATTATATTTTATTAAATAAAAAAATCACTTCTTATTTATCCTAATCTAATTTTTATAATTATGTCAATTTTCTTATATTAACTTTGTTGAATTACAATTTTCCTTCTTCAGTTATTTTTGTTGCTATTATTTATTTCTTATTGCCTTTTTTATTTTTTTTTTTTTTAAACTTAATTCCTTACTTAAAAATTATAATAATAAAAATATAAAAAAAAAAAAAAAAAAAAAAAATATATACATAATTTTATTAATATAATATAAATTTATTAATATAAATTTTATTGATTAGTTAATATATATACATGAGAAGAAATTTTTCTTAATCAGGAAACAGGAGGTGGAGGTTGCTATGCTACCGAGACTCTCCGTCCACCTCGAAAATCATTATGTTTGGATCAACCTTGGATTTGGATTTGTCTACCTGCCAAACAGTTGATATTTAAAAAAAAATATTTTTTTGTTTCAAATATTGCATTTTTATTTAAATTTCCAAATTATCGAAGCTTTCATTAATTTTTGTACAGATAAAACACTTAACAAATCTTCGTAGAGTATAAAAAAAAAAATAAAACAAAAACATGCACAAAGTTTATTTTTTTAATTCCAAAGAACTTTTGCCTTGATATGCTTTTATTCCAACTAACACTCTCTTTGATTAGCAAAGAGAGATATATTTTTGAAATAAATAGCAAGAATCTTGAACAATTTTGTATTACAGGTAAATGGCCTTCAAAAAATTAGATAAAATCTTTTGTTGGGAAAATTTAAAAGGGTTTTCAAACAGAGATTTCGCCAGAAAATAGGCATTTGAAATAATCCAGATCTTCTTAATTCATAATTACTGACGTAAAGCAAATGGTCAAACAGATTTTCCTTCGAAAAAGATGGAATAATTTTTTTTTTTTTTAATAGACTTCATTTAGTAAAAAATGATAAAGTAAAACTTATATTTACGTAATGAATTAAAGTAATTGATGGTAACGTATAAAACATTCAAAATGATTTCTAATCAGAAATTATATTTTTGTTTCAATGTTTAATTAGGCTATTCTATTAAAAATAATATTTTTATTCTTATTATTATATTTCTGCGTTTTTCTATTTATATTTACTGGGTTTGTCCTTCCACTCCATTTTATAACGTGTAGCATTTTTTCCAATGGAAGAGTTTTGACATTTCATTCAGAATGTATATACTTTAACAAGTACGTAATAACTACTCATAACTTAAATTTGATAGCAGACAAGCAGTGTTGTGACTACCCACAACACTGCTTGTCTGCTGTCAACTACATGCAATCAGTGATTTGTACTAATGAGAACACCTGTCACTCAAATCTGACAGCAAATATTTGGTGTCACGCATAATGAGACTCATGAAACGGGATGATATATACCATTTCTGTTCCCAATAGAAAGGACTATATATTCTTTAACATGCATGTGCATAATAACAACCTATCGTTCAAAACAAGCAGCATCGTAGAAATTAGTGTTTTGCACACATGATAACAACCTGTCACTCAAATCTGACAGATAATCAGTGCCATTGAAAATGAGACCTCAAGAAATTAGCGATTATCTGTGTGACTTTCATAGGTCGAAACAACTAGAGATTTGAATATGAACTACACAATGAGTAGTTCCATCATGATGGGTGATAGACCATGAGCTGAAAAAATGTCTACTCCTATAAGGCGTGACTGAAGCTATCCCTCTATTGACGGATTTTCTTAAAGGGAGATTTTGGAGAAGAAAGGGCAGATTTCTGCGACGAGTCAACAAAGAGTGTTGTTTTTCTTTTGACTCACATTATTTTAATAAAGAAAAATAATATCAGAAACTAAATTGATATTTTTATAATTTTATTTAGTTTTTGCATTGGCATAACAAAAATAAAACTATATTCTTAAAGGTATTATAGACAAACAGCAAATAAAATCAAATAAATTTAGAAGTTTGGTTTGATTTGTCGCTCAACGTTCATTTTGTGCACACTTTAGATTAAGTAGATCGGAACCTAAAGTTTAACGGGATTCCGAACCACTAATGAACATCCATGCCACCGTCTGGATTTGAACATGAAGTCTGTGGTACCAAAGGCCAGAGCACCAGCCAATTGGCCAACAGACCGTTAAAAGTAGTTAAATTTGTAAATTAAATACAGTTCTTTTCCAAAATTTTCTGTTGTTTATTATGTTAAAGGATTTATTTTTTAACTATTTTAAAAGGATTCTGTCGTGTCAATATGAGCAATGTCTTTTAGTAATTATTTTTATGGTAAAAATTCTATATTATTATTGTGTTGGTATATTCTATGTGTGTCCCTTGGAAGGGGGCTGTGTGTGGTCTCCGCACCTGACCGGATGGGTCACAGCTGAGGATGAAGTGGGATATATGTGGAAAATATTTTAATTGGCAGGGGTCATAAAACACTTCGAGGCCAGATGGGTCAAGAAATCAGTTGAGCAAGACGGGGACTTGATTTATGGAAGGGGAGCGTCTGCCCAACCGATATAGACTCTAATACGGTGTCGGCAATCGTCCCCCTCCAGAATGAACTATAAAATGAAGGTGATGGACATCGCAGGGGAGAGAGAAAGAATAGAGACGAGGAACGGAGACTCCGTAGCTTAAAGGAACGTGACTGATCGAGGATGAGAGAGAGGTACCTTGTCCAGCGTAAAATAGATATATTTAACTGTGACGGCGATTCGGAGTGACTGGCTGCTCTGGCATACTTCTATGATTTAACTGGTGAACCCCTGGCAGCAACGTGACTTGAAAGAAGATAGTGTACAATCCAAGCTACATTATATCGTCAAGTTTCCCTTGGTCTCCTGCTGACACAAGAGCCCCATGAGCGGTTGGACGGAGCACCCTTGCTGCCAAGACTTTGATCCGGTGCGTATAGAGCATTATTATCACTAAAAACATTAAGGTTAACAAAAAAGAAAAGGAGCCCTTCTTCCCCAGCAGTCGTGGCAAATCATGAAACTGAAGGTCAATCACCTTGTTATTATATTATTGAACATTAATTTAGAATTGAAAGCAACTGTATAAGTTATATTTTATTGAAGGCATTGTTTGAATTATACTTTTATTGATTAAATTAATTAAATGACCTTAATTTCTAGCTTACTATTGTAAATATCAATAAAGACATTTTGTTTATATTTTAAATTATGAAATTTTCGTCTGTGTGTTATTTCATGTGTGTTTCCTTTTCCAACTTACATAAGTCTCTGAAGGCATGCGAATTAGTTGATTTAAAATGTGGTATGGGTTACTGCGGAATTTCATAATGGTTATCGTGTGTCAAGTAAACGGTGTAGCTAGTTGTTTATATGATTGAGTATTGTTAATGTGTATGTTTAAAAGTAAATGACAACACCACAATTCATCATTAATTTATAAGTTGTTCTAATTGCTGTTATGTGTTTTTCTAATCTCTAAAAAATCGACCAATGCTCTAGTATTTAAGAGATAATTTTTCGTCTGAAGTTCATTTACACTATGCCATCTTCCATTCACGTGTCTAGGGAAATCTAGTGAGACATCACAAACTCACCCCAAAGAAAAAAAAATGACTCACCTTGAAGAAAACTTCCCAACGATATTGCAATAAGCACAAAAGCAGAAAAAAGAACAAAAAACAGAGAACTTTTCTCCAAATACCGTTCAACCACTTCTGAAAAGAAGGTTTCGCCGATAACCTTCGATTACTTCAATACATTCGGAAATGTCCTTCTCCGGGAGCAAGGATAACAAAGTTTCTCTTTTATTGCACGTCTTATTTTCCAGGATACATTGTCCTTGCCTGGGATGTTGCCTCGGAGTTTATGACTTGCACAAATAATTTTTTTTGTTGCATAAGGCCGCATCGAGCTGATAGCTTTCACTTTTGCAATGAAATAAATCTGCAGATAAAGGTTTTTTTGCAGCAGAGAGCATAACGTGGTTTTATTGCGGAGAAAGTTAAAAAAAAAATAGATATCTTAGACTCTTTAAATAAATAATAGTTTAAGCTTTAAGTTTTCACTTAATTTTTTTTGTTTATCATAGGTTATATAATTCATCGGATGTAAACAATAGCAATTCCTTACATTATATACATCTTTTATAAAAAAAACTTTGTATATAAAGTATTTTTGTGTACTTAGTGTACATAGTATTTTTCATAAAGAATTTAAAAAAAGGATACAATTTACAAAAAAATTAAGAAATCGTGCAATGGTTTGTTTGTTTTTTCATATCCCACTTGGTAGACAGCAACATCTAGACATATTCCATGAGACCATGTGGTAAGGGGGCTGGGAAGCTTCTGTTGATGGAGCACCTATAGTTAGAAGTCTGAATTGGCTCCGTAATGCTCATGAGGTATAGTAGACTTGTCAGTCCTACGCCCAACAGTCATATTAGACTGGACCTATGGTTTAAAGTGGATTCCGAACAACATAAACATCCATGGAACCACCAGGATTCGAACCCGAAGGCACAGAGCGCCAAAGCGTTAGTTACTGAGCTATCAGGTCCACATATTTTGAATAAAAAATAATATCGGAAACTAAAATGATATTTTTAAATTTTATTTAGTGTGTGTGTGTGTGGTTTTTTTTTTTTTTTTTTTTATTTTTTTTTTATTTTTTTTTTTTTTTACACCATAACAAAATGAAAATATATTCTTAAAAGCATTACAGAGAAACAGTAACTAAAATCAAGTAGTAGAATTACTACTAAAATCAAGTAGTTAAATTTGTAATTGAAACGTTTTTATTTTTCTCTGGTTTTAGCTGATGGCCGAGTGGCTAATGCTCTGGCGCAAGGTGAAAGCGGTTTCGGATTCGAGTCCCGGCGGTTGCCATGGGTATTTATCGGGATTCAGAATCCACTTTAAACTGTAGTCCCCGGTCTAGTATGAGTGTAGGGTGTTGGGCGTAGGCCTTACAATCTTACCCCATAAGCCCCTACACCTTTCCCCCCTTCTGTCTCGAAATCTGCCAATAGGCGAACGGACTTGGTCCACCATGGGACTGGTGCGGCAAAGAAGAAGAAATAATATTTTTGAATATGCGTTTAAGAGAAGAATAACGACTTTAAACCATAGGTTTCTGTACTAACGTGATTGTAGAGCGTTGCAGATGTAGTGTTAGTCGCGTCCGTTGCCTATCTTCAAGCTGCACTTGCCCCCTGGGTAGTGCTAAATTTGTGACGTCGATGCTGCCGTTGCTTGTGGCATAAAAATAACTGCATCTGTATTTCCAGCTGTATTAGAAAAAAATTATAGAGAAACCCCAACAAAAAGCAAATAAATTTAAAAATAGTTGAATTTGTAAATCAAGCATTTTTTCATTTTCCAAATATTCTGTTGTTTATTCTGTTAAAATATTTATATTTAACAAGTTTCATCATTTGTTTAAGTTGTTCTAATCGTTGTTGTCGTTTTTCTAATTGACCAATTGTATAGTATTTAAGAGATAATTTTCGTCTGAAGTTCATTTACACTGCTCCATCTTCCATTTATGTCTCCAGGGAAATCCACTGAGGCATTTCAAATTTGCCCCGAAGAAAAAAAAAATGACACACCTTTAAGAAAACTTCCGAAAGATATTGCCATAAGCAAAAAAAAAAAAAAGGAGAGAACTTTTTTCTCCAAATGCCGTTCGACCACTTCTGAAAAGAAGGTTTCGCTGATAACTTTCTATTTCTCTAACACATCGGGTATGTCCTCCTCCGAGGACATGCCCGATGTCCTCGGAGATTTAATTTAATTTAATTTTTAATGAAACCTTTTTTTTTTTATAGGCTATGTAGTAATTTATCAGATGAAAACAAGAGGTATGCATCACATTATATACAGGATCATTATAATTAAAATCACACTTTGAAAATGGTGTAAAAAAGAATCCAATGAGTACAAATTTGAATTGAAGATACTTAAAGAAGGTGGAAATGGTACGGCATCAAAAGAATATGTTCCAATGTGTATTAATAGATGGCGCTGTAAGCGGCATAAAGAATTTGAATTCGGCTACCAGTGAATCGAAATGACAATGTATTTGACATGTGTGGCATATTAAATTAACTGTAGTGCTTGATTGTTTCGGTTTTTGACAGTAAAAACGGCTTCCAAGTCATTCACCAGCTGTGACACTGTTAGTGGAAAGCCCATCCACCACAGCAAGGTCATATCAAATTGAAAGCCATATTTTACAGCATTTTGAAAGTGGTACTTTAATTATAATCACCCTGTACATCTCTCCACATAAAGAATAAGATATTTGTGTACATGGTATTTTTTCATAAAGAACTTAAAGAAATAAAGGATCCGATTTACATGTATAAAAAAAATTTAAATATCGTTAAATTGGTTTTTTTTTCTTATCCCATTTGGTTAGCAGCAGCATCTGGACAAGTTTATGAATCTGTGTATGAGGAAGAAGGGTAGGAGAATAAAACTCCGGTTGTGAGGGAGCACCCGTAGGTAGAAATCTGATATAGCTCCATGTCGCTGAAGAAGGAGGGCAGTGCCTTTCTGAGGGATGTTTAGTGAGAACTATCCCACATTTGCGGAACGTATAGGAGAAATCCTGGAAAACTTCCATAAGGTAATCCGACACACGAGTCAAAATTCCGAACATCACAAACGCCATCCAGACTACTCATTTTTTGATACTGTGTCTATAACAAAGCCGCCGCCAGGGATTGACCTCAGCCCATTAGCTCATCAACAGCTCGCGTTGAAACTGAGCCAAAGTCGGACAAATTATGCATAGAAACTAAGTTTTCTATTAGTTCCGGTCCCAACAATAAAGAAGTTTGGTGATGATATACCAAATTTATATACATAAATATACGTATGGACTTATGGAAGGAGGGAAAGAAGGGGCAACTTCTGTTGCGTTGGAGCACCCATAGGTAGAAGTCGGACTTGGCACCTGAAGAAGGAGAGCAATGCAATCAAGGGGGTCTTTTAAAGATAATTACCCTGCATTTGCATATCATATGGGAGGCAACCGGAAAATTCCCACCAAATAGCTCGACTAACGAGGCAAGATGCTGAACATCACAAACGCCATCGGAACAGCTCCAGGCCACGTGTTGAAAGCAGTGACGGCAATTCACCTTTAAGTCTTTATCATTAATTCATCATCTAATCTCTTTTAAATTCCTCACCATCAAGTTTCATCATTAATTCACTAATTTAATCCTTAATTTCATCAAGTCTTCTCTAAAAGTAGAGACAGCAATGGCAATAAAAGCAATGGATGGCACCTGAATTCTAACTTCATGTACTAACTCTGAATGTTAATTTATTCGCGTTGCCACAAGACAGGCTATAAAGTTAATTTTAACGAATTAATTAAAAAGTATATGAATTATTTAATTATTCTATAATTTAACTCCGCTTTATAGTTTTCCACAGTGTTGACTCAATTATTTATTTTTTTTTTTGTAATCATAATGGCAAAATTTTTGCTTAAAACAAATGGATATAAAAAAAAATAATAATAAATCACAAAGCCATATTGTTTCATTTGAATTCTAAATCAGGGAATTCCTGTTTCTTTGTCTAAGAATTAATTATGACATCTTTCAGGATATCTTCCTTCATTTTAACAATTTAGACCTTTGTTTATGTTTGTTTAAAAGTCTTTTTCCTAAAAGTTTGTAAACAAACGTTACATTTTACATTCAGCAAATAAAGATAAACAACGGACAAAGAAATTATTTGTAAAAACATCATTATTTCTGTATCATCAAAATTATTTCCTTTTTATTATTAAAGCATCAAAATAAAATAAATTAGCGATACTGAATTTTAATTTTTCTTGTGCAAGAACGTATTAATTTAAGAATTAAAAAAAAAAAAAATACAGATTAATTGTAATAAATAAACTGTTGAAATATTGCTAGGCATAAATTATATTTTTGTTTATTATTATGAAGAGATTACTTTAAATTTTTATTAAAAAGTATTTTGATAATTTAAACTAAATATTTTATTAATTATAAATATTTATTATTGAATTAATTTTTTAGCTATCAAATATTTTTTAAATTTTCATTTAAACTGTAACAATAAATTTATAAATGAAAAATCACAATATGAAAAGGTAATTCAAAATTGAACGTTATGTTTCAACATGATAAATGCTAATTATAATAATTTATTTATTTTAATTTTGTCATTACTGCATGATTTGTAGTATACAATTTGCATAAAAATTACAAATGTTCAGAATAAAAGCAAATGGATTTATATTCTGTGTTTAAATTATTATCACAAAATGATTTTGGAAATTTTCTAGTTTTAGAGGAATATAAATTTAGTTTGGAAAATATATATATTTTTTTTTTTTTTTTTGCTGAAACATATTTTTTGAAATATTAATCAAACTCCATTACGATACTTTCTCTCATTTTCATAAAATATACTTTTTAAAATAAATTCACCCAAGGTATTTGTATTTTTTTGAGAAATGAATTGTAAATGACTTTCAAGAACTGAATTTACGCTTCATTTTATAGAAGGATGAATAAGAAGTGTTCTGGGGCATATATGCAATTTAAAAAATGTAAAAACAGAAATAAACTATATTTTGTATTAAGGAAGCAATTCTTAATTAATTCTTTTGTATTAAGGAAGTAAGCGTGAAATTTTCTTTCAATTAACATTGAATTTTCTTAACATTGTTTGCACGTGTATGCGTAAGATATTTTTATATAAATTCATGCAAATATTTATGATTCATACATGGATGTTTGTCTGAGTGGTTTCGAATCCGTTAAACTGTAGGTCTCAAACTGTCGGTCCCGGTCAAATTAGCCTAAAGTGTTAAAAAAAAAATGACCATAGAGTATCAGGCTTTCTTGAACTTTTGTTAAAGTATACTTAAAAGTCTGGTTAATTAAAATTTATAGTTTTACTTTTGAAAAGCTTTTAAAAGTTTTTGTTTACAATCAAAACAGGATTTTATTCATCTACCTTTAAAGAAAAAAAAAACGAAAACAATTTCCGACAAAATGACATCAAGGAAAATGTAAAATTCACTGAAATAACGCCCTCTTTTACGGCATTTCTATAAACATCAAGTTAATCATCAAACTTGACAATACTTTTTTTCATCAAACATTTGGCATATTCTTACAATTGGCGAATTTTATTAGGTCGTGGGTCTAACGCTTAGTATAAAGTTTGCAAAAAAGTGACTGTAGAGAGGCAAACCAAACCTTTAAAGTCAATCTTCAAACAAGAGTAAAATAATGTATATAACCTAAATTACGTTTGTAAAAGATATATGCCACTAAAAAATAAAAGTTTTAATGCACTATACTTTTACACTTTACTAAATGAAATTCTGAAATACTTTCAGAAATTTGTCACCTGACATCACTACATTAGTTTTCATTTGTTTAGAACCCTAACCTAAAAAGAACCACAGAACACGCAATCATTGCGTATCATCATTTGCCTGCCAATAAAAAGAACGAATTGTTCGTAAATCTAGAAATATTAGTAACCTGAAAATCATGATACGAATCATAATCCACGCTCCTCCCTTCAAACAGGCCTCATGAGAATCATTCGATTCACATGATTCATTGTTGGACGATTTATCAGAACAAACTGATGACGCCATGTTTTATGGATCCTACATTTTTATTGTTTAATCCCAAGAACTGCTGTTGCCATCTGTAGTTCACTTTTAAGAACTAAATTTCTATTTCATGAGAAAGAAAAGACATTAGCGGTGTCTGTCTGAGGAGAACTGGAGTCATTATTTCCAATTTTGGCACAAGAGATGTTATATTCTCTGAACCTTTATTTTATAATTCAGAATGGACAAAAATAGAAATAAAATGACGCACGCCTTCGAAAATAGGCTTTTGTCAATCAATGGCACAAACTATATTAATTTTAAATCGGAAAACCTTTTTAATATTAAATGGTAAAGTTTTTTTTTAGAAGAGATGTACATTCTAATTATTTTGGGAAATTAAGGAATTTATTTTTTTTTTAGCATACATCTTTCAAACAACTTTTAACTTCCTTAAGTCGGTTGGTATTTATGATTATTTTTATAAAATTAGAGAATTCTAAGATGTGTTTAAAATTTTTTTATCCCATACACACACACGTATATATATATATAGGTATATACACTGAAGTGAAAAAGTCATGGGATAGCAATATGCAAATTTTCAGATGGCAGTAGCATCGCGTAGAACAGGTATAAATGCACAGTGCTTTCATTTCTGTTCAAGTTATTCATGTGAAGAGGTTTTGACGTGATGGTGACCTCACGACGGGAATTAACAGACTTTGAACGCGGAATGTTAGTTGGAGCTAGACGCATGGGTCATGCCATTTCGGAAATCGTTAGGGGAATTCAACATTCCCAGATCCACTGTGTCAAAAGTGTGCCGAGAGTATGAAATTTCAGGCATAACATCCCACCATGGACAGCGCAGTGGTCGACCGCCTGCACTTTAACGACCGAGACCGGCGACGTCTGCAAGAGTCGTAAATTCTAACAAACAAGCAACACTGCGTCAAATAACCGCAGAAATCAATGGGGACGAACAAGGGACTTGTCTGTTAGAACTGTGCGGAGAAATTTGGCTTTCTTGGGTTATTCCAGCAGAAGACTGACTCGAGTGCCTTTACTGACAAAACGACATCGCTCGCAGCAACTCTCGTGGGCACGTGAGCATATCGGTTGATCCCTAGATGAATGGAAAACCGTGGCCTGGTCCGATGAGTCACGATTTCAGTTGGTAAGAGCTGATGGTAGGGTTCGAGGTGCGCAGACCCCACGAAGCCATGGACCCAAACTGTCAGCAAGGCACTGTTCAAGCTGGTGGTGGCTCCGTAATGGTGTGGGCTGTTTTTCATGCCATGGACTTGGTCGTCTGGTGCGACTGGACCGAACATTGACTGGAAATGCTTATGTTCAGCTACTTGGAGATCACTTGCAGCCATTCATGGACTTCATGTACCCAAACAACGATGGGATTTTTATGGATGACAATGCGCCATGTCACCGGGCCACAACTGTTCGCGATTGGTTTGAAGAACATTCTGGACAATTCCAACGAAATGATCTGGCCACCTAGATCGCCCGACATGAATCCCATCGAGCATTTATGGGACATCATCGAGAGGTCTGTTCGTGCCCAAAATCCTGCACCATCAACGCTTTGACAATTATGGACGTCTATCGAGACAGCATGGCTCAATATTCCTGCAGAAGACTTCCAACGACTTGTTGAGTCCATGCCACGTCGAGTTGCTGCACTTCGCCGGGCTAAAGGAGGGGGCCGACATGATATTAAGAGGTATCCCATGACTTTTGTCACTTCAGTGTATATATGTAGATATAGATATATACGTGTGTGTGTGTGTGTGTGTGTGTGTGTGTGTGTGTATGGGATAAAAATATTAAAACACATCTTAGAATTCTCTAATTTTATAAAAATAATCATAAATACCAACCGGACTTAAGGAAGTTAAAAAGTTATTTGAAAGATGTATGCTTCAAATAATAATGGATTCATTTGATTTCAAAAATAATTAGAATGTAATAAAATTTAAAAAAATCTTTATCACCATTTATTATTAAAAAGGTTTTCCGATTTAAAATTATATATATAATATATATATATATATATAGAGAACTAAAGGCGAGAACGCTGGCCAATTGACAATCAAGCCGATAACATTAAAATAGAACCAATGATTACGCTGTATTAAAGTACAATGAAATTACATTTTCTTTTAATTAAATTAAAAAAAACATTTTTCTATTTACAAATGTAGAATTATACATATATATATGAATTTATATTTTAAAAAATACTTGTCTTATGTACAATGCTAATATATACATGTACACACTACATATATATATATATATATATATCGCCATGCAGCTATGCTTGGCAATACTCTTTTTAAGCCATACATTTGGCGTATCTTTACAAAATATATATATATTTATTCACTGCAAAAAAAAATTACAATTATTTATTTTGTTGTTATAAAAACTGCATTTTAACCAAAGTATTATACACATTTTTTATGAAAAAAATTCTTTACGATATCTCTAGTAAAAAAAAAAAAAAGAGAACATTTATATTTTATAAAATTAAATTAATTTAAACATTAATAATGATATAATAATTGATTTTCTTTATAAATATTTATTTTCTACGAAATAGAACCCAAAATGTCAACAGAACCTTGCGAGTTTGTCACTGATGAATGACCTCACTGCGTTGCATTTTCCTTCCCGGAGTTGGAGAACTAAGTGGTCTCCGTGTTTAGGACTGAGTTATTTACCGAAGTCCTAACCTTCTGCGACGTTCAGGTATCAGGTGACATCGATTTCTTCATTTTGTATTGGGTGGACACCTTCGGTCTTGAAGGAGGGCTCTATGAAAGTAATGATTCATGCTCAGTCCATTTATTTCTATTCTTTTGGTATACATATTACCATTTAATTTATATGTACAAGCATAATTTGATTACCAACGTTAGTTCGAATTGGGACTTTGCTGCATGCACAAATATGAAAATCAGTCAAAAGATTGAAATTAGAATCTACGAATGATTATCAATTCGACTTTGTTACTTTTCAAACGAAGATTGCAAGCTTTTTGACCTCCTAGTATCCGACAACTTTTTTTAAAATCTCGAGTTAATAAATCTCTTAATTAATTAATCAAGTAATTAATCTCTTAGAATGTCTTTTAAGTTTCCCATTCTCTCCCGACTCGTGGCCCAGTGGGCAATGCGCGTTAGTGGTGAGCAGTACGGTGGAGGTTCAATGCACTGGCGGCTATGTTTGTCCTCACGGAAGGCATTGTCCTCCTTCATCACCTTCACGGAGCCAAGTCAGACTACCACCATCAGGGGCTCCATCCTAACAGAAGATGCCTCCCTCCCTTCCATCATAGACTACTCATGCCGGTGTTTGTCCAGCGCTGCCGGACACTGTCACAACAAAAAAAAAAAAAAAATTGCCTTGAGGGAAGAGATCAAAGGTTTCGATTCGCATCTGGCGGAGTAATATCAGAAGAAACTCCTTAATGAGATATCGCTTGAACTTCTTCACAAAATCCCATTCATTCTCTATTGACCGCGTAAAAAAATTTTATTTCATTTTTTATATATATATTTCATCGATAGTGTCTGGAATACCGAAATAGGACCATGTAATCAAATCAAGGTCCTTTTTTTTAGCAACTGCTTTGTCTTGAGTTTTCAACAACTCTCCACCATTTGGAGTATGAGCTTAATAGTGAAATTTACTTTAAGCTTGCTTACTAAGCTGGTGTTGGTAAAATAACATCGTTTTGTTCTTTTGTCCTGCTAAAGGATACTACTGAAATGAGAAAACATTAAAAAATAAAAATAAATAAATAAATGGGCTTAACTTTCAGAAGAATAAATCCTACATATGTTTTATAAATAACACGTCTATATTCTGATAAAAGAAAGCTTGATTAAAATCTAAACAATGACCTCATCATTATCGGCGCAACAGCCCCATTGCTGGCCAAGTTTGTCTACCTACAGGCAGATAAAAAGACGAGAAAGCTTTTATTTTTACGGTGTAGGTTTGTCAGTCCTACGCCCAATAGCCGTATTACACCGGGACCTACGGTTTAAAATGAATTCGAGCCACTAAAAGCATCCATGACACCGCCGGGACTGGAACCCGAATCGTGGGGCAACGAGGCCAGAGCGCTGGTCACTTACCGATCAGGCAACTGAAAAATGACCGCTGATATAATATTCAAAGTAATAGTAATAATAACATTTATTAATAAAATTTATATTTTTAAATTTGATTAATTGAATTAAATGTTTTTTTGTGTACTTTAATTTTTTCAGTTTAATGTCTAACTCACAGAAAATTTGCTGTATTGCCTTTATATCAAGCAAAAATAAGCTTTTCTGTTCTTCGTATAAATATCAAGCATTAAGAGTTGATTCCTGCGATATGGCTAATTACTCGAGCTACATAATGGGAGTTTTCAGGTTTTTCCGCCATACAATAAACAAATATAACAGTTCCTTCTAAAAGGTTATCCCGGAAGGCACTGCCCTCCTTTAGCGACTCGGAGCCAAGTCAGACTTCTACCTGCGAGTGCTCCATCACTATAGAGGCTGCCCCACTTCCCTCCATCCTTGAGTAGACTATTCCTGGGGTGTCCGTCCCACACTACAGGACACTGAGGATTAGACCTTCAGGAATAATTTAACTTTTTCACAGATTTCATAAATAAATTGAGGACGAATATCATCATCCAAATTTGTGAGAAGATAAGACTTTTAATGAGACTTTTTAAGATACCAGTTATTTATTTAAGAAGAATATCATTATCTATCATTTTTTTAAAAAAATTGTCATTTACGTGCAGATTTAAGAAAAAATTAACAGTACAAAAATTGTGCTTATTTATTTTAATTAAATATTATTGTATAATTATTAATATTATGATATATTAATATATAATTAATGCGCATGAAAATAAATAAAAATTACAATAACAAAAAATAAATAAAACAAATAACTTGATTTTTTACCTAGTACGTCGTCCAATCGTAAGTATATGAATAATATAACTTCAATTCAAATAATTATGTTGATAATTAATAATTGTATTTCAATATATAATTTTATTTAAATTGTTCAGTACAAATAATACAAGTTAGCTTAATATCATTCACGTACATAGCTTTTAAACACACTGCAAAATTAATGGGATTAAAATTATTCATCAATCTGTATTTTCGCGTTAACAGTTAACGCCATTAATGAAAATTAACTGTTTCCCCCCTATCTTTACCCCATATTTTTCTGGCATGTGGACAGATTGGAGGCATCAATAAAAAACCAGTTTCTGACGCACTGGAGCCAAGGAAATATCCGGGCTAAACCAAACGAGTTTTAACCATGGGGGTTAGGGTTGAGCCTTCTTCTGACTGGGGAGTTTTAACACGCATCATTTGGCAACGAGAGATTGTTGACAGACCTTTCCGCTGTGTGTTTTTTGTGACTTAAACTCTAGCTCTAACATTCCAAAATTATAAATAGTTCAAGGTATGTAAGAATCGTATTATTATTTATATTTATTTAATTTTTTTTTGGTGGGGGAGGGATTTGATCATTGAGAACAGAGTTTGTTTTTCGATATCTGAGACAGTTGACGATTTCTTACTAACCAGTTAGACTTGTTACGGTTAGCGGACTTGTTAGCGGTGTCAAGTTCGGCTGTTAATGTGTGCTTCTGCTAGATGTCTCCCACACAAATTAAAAGTTCCTTAAATGGCGTAGTTTTTACATTGTGGTTATGTGCTTCCGCTTAAACTATAATTCATTGAAGAATTCTATTAAAAATAAGCTTTTCCATTTTGAAGCATTTTTCTCCATATTTTGGTTTACATTTTTTATATTTCATTTGATGTTATTTCTATGCATACTCTACATTGATATATATTATTTTTTGTAATATATTTTTATCTCAATTTTTAGCACTTTCGTTTGATTTACTTCCATTATGTATTTCATGCTTATTCTATGATATTTTTTATATAAGCTATATATTTTTAATATATTCTGCTAATAATTACATAATTTTTAATTCGACTGATAAAAATCGGGAATGTCACATTTATCAATATAAGTGTTCATTGTGATACTCGATAATATTTGCGTTTTCATGCTTTTTGTGTATTAATGTATGTAATATATATTGGTGTGTTGATGTTTTTGTGTCCATGCTTATTCTGTTCTTTATTTATTTATTTATTATTTATTTATTTTTTGTGACTATACGATCACTAATTATCAAACATTGGAAATAAGAATAAATTTAAAATTAAAATTTTTTTTTCACTGAAAACTATACAATGAGGAAATTCAATAGAAAATCATTTTTCTTATTCAGTCAATTTCTTTTTTAAATAAAATTTTTGTAATCTTTTTTTTTTTTTTTTACAAATAAATTTCACAAATTCATTAATTGCGCGTGTAAAATTTTTCTTACAGCCTTCAGCAAAGAGCAATGGAACTTTGTTATACCGCTTGAAAAATTATGTTCACAAAATATTTATATCTTATAAATTATGTCTTATGTTTAAAATAAAATATTTGACAATGTTTCAAACAAAATAATTCATGAATATTCTACAAATTAATCTGTATTAATCCTCTACATTAATAAAATCTTGAAGGATAAATTAATTACTCAATTGTTCTTCAGTAATACTCAGCAACTTAGAAAGTTACAAATTCATTACAACTTAATAAGTTGCTGTATTGTAATGCATATATTTGCATTATGAAAATTTAATAGTAAATTTTTAAAAAATTATTCAAAATTGCATTAAATGATTTTTTTTGTTCAAAACGCTGTGATACAAATAAAAATACATTTCTGTACAAAATTTTAAAATTTTGCAAAGTTTTTTAAAGAGTAACATAATTTTCTGCTTTGTAATTTGCAGCACTGTATAATATGAAAGCTATTTTTCTTCATGATTTTTTTTTTTTCCCCTCTTTCATTTTAATTGTTTCCTTCAATAATAGGCCTTACAGCTCAATCTATCATATTTTTCTTACAGTTTTGATTCAGAGCAGATATACGCTTCGTTACCATTACTTTAATCTCTCGTACAGCGGCCTGATAGTCAATTGGCTAGCGCTCGCCTTTGGTGCCACAGGCTTCAGGTTCGAATCCTGGCGGTCGCATGGATGTTGATGAGTGGTTTAGAATCCCCGCTAAACTGTATGTTCCGTCTGTTTAGTCCATGTGTGCACAAGATGACCGTTGTGTTACAAACAAAAACAAACTAATCTCTCCCTATTGAAATTCCTTAACTTTGATGTTAGGCTTGTTTGTGCACACTTTAGGTTATTTAGACCGGGAACTACAATTTAAAAGTGGATTTCGAACCACCAACAAACATCCATGCCACAGTCAGGATTCGAGCGCCGACGGCCAGAGCGCTAGCCAATTAGACATCAGGCCGCTGGATTTTGAGGAAAACATTTATATTTAAAAAAAAAAAAAAAAAAAAAAAAACTTATGTTAGGAAATCTTTTCTATCTTTCCGATTTGGAGGAAAAATTTAAAAAATAAAATATCATCTACGTATATTTATTTTAGAAAAAACAAATCGGTAGTGCGAATAAATGAGAATTGTTAAAATTTCTTTTCAATTAAGAACCTATTTCAAAAATAATACTGTACATTTCCCTGACTTTCGACATATCTCTTATTATTCGGTACAGATTTTATTCTTAACACAAAAAAGGAAATTTAAGGGATAATCAATTGAGCTTGATTTGTTTTCGGATAGTAAAAACGTAACTGAAAAAAAGGCATTCTTGAAGTAATGTGGTGCCTTCCTGCCCATAACCCCTATTGTTTCCATCCCCTATTTTTCTCTACATTCTCAATCCTTTCCCCCTACTTCTTTCTGTTAAGAACGCTGACTGTCTTGCACTCCCCCTCCCCTCAATCCCATCGGCTATTCAACTTTGACCCTTACTTTTTCCGTGAATTTCAACCCTTAGGGGTCAGAAACCTAACAAAACAGAGTTCCAAGGATTAGAAAGAAAGATTTTGGAAGATTATAGGTATTGTTTTGTTGAGCGTAGTTCATGGCTTCTTTGATCAATTTGATTTTTTTAATTTCTTTCAGAAGCTTTTTATGCATAATTTTTAAAATTTCTTTGAGCTTATAATCATATAATTAAATAATGTAAAATTGTTCTTAAAGATAGCCAAGACAATATTATTTTTAAGTGGAAATGAAATTTTTCAAAAAAAAAAAAAAAAAAAAGAAAATTGTTTGGATTTCTATAGTTTTTTTTTAAGATTGCTGTTATGCGTTTTATTCTTACACTAAATTCTAAATAGCATGGGTAATCTGTATATCGGCCCGTCCGATTACATTTTTAAGTTTATTTAATTATGAAGATTATTAGATTTTTTTTTGTTCTGAAATTGCAAATTATTGTACAGTTGTATATATAATATTATACAAACTCGATAATAGTTATAGATTTTTATTTTTTATTGTGATGGCCGAGTGGTTAGCGCTTTGGCACTCGGTATCACAGGTTTCGGATTCGAATATCCTCGGTGAAATGGATGTTTGTAGTAGTTCGGAATCCTCTTTAAACTGTAGGTCAGTTCTAATATGATCGTAGAGAAATGTGGGAGTAGTGTTGCTCACGTCCGTAGTCTATCTTCAAGCTACACGTGCCCCTTAGACAGTGATAAATGACTGACAGTGGTGCAGACCTTGCTTATGGCACATAGTTTAACTATCTCTGTATTGCCAATTGTATTAGGAAAAAAAAAAAAAACTACCGTGGCATTGGAAATGTTAAAATATATATATATATATATATGTGCCATCCGAACACTTATATACCTCAAAATTACATTAGTTAAAAAGTTATTGTAATTTTACACATATTTTAAATCATTCTTTTTTATATTATTCATTTTTTTTTTTTTTTTTACAGATTAATCCAGACAGCAGGAAATATAACGCAATACCTCTGCCACAAACTACTTCCTGGAGAATATATTGTTTTAAGGCAATATATCTAGCTTCAAAACAAAAGGCATTACGAATATGTCCTTCGTCCCATCTCTTCAACGTACGACATACATGAAAATTGCACTTACACTATGCAATCAAACGGACATGAAAGCTCTATTTAATGAACTAAAAACATTTCATATTGATCCGTATGCTACAGAGCAAATTGATATCGCTTTTTCAATTGTTGACAGAGCAACAGAAAAAGTGAACGTTTTACAAATATCTGAACAGTTAAAACAAGATTTGATTTCTGTACTGGAATCAATGGTGCTACAAATTGACGATTGGTTTATTGATCACTTACATTCTAGAGCCAGATTTTGATGACATGAGTAGTTTTCACTGGAGATCCGAAGGTTCCATCGACAGAGTAAAAACTGCTCAAGCACTCCTCCGAAGAGAAGACGCCCCTGTGAGAATGCATCTTAAATTTGCATCCCGTTATTGTCTGGAGGTGGATGTCCGGAGATTTGGGAGAAGATGTTCACATGGCACGCTTTCAAGTATAGCTGAATTGTATTGTTTGATCATCGCACAGTTCGCCTCATTCATTTCCCTCAAATTTGGCGTCAAAGTCCTATCGTATTAAAAGTGGGTATTAAACGACCTTATTAAGTTTTTGTAATTTATTTTGGAAATTACAATTTTCTGTATGCTATTGTTAAAAACACTAAACGATTACTTTTACATACAAATCTTTCTATAAAAATAAAACATTTTTTTTTTTAAATCTTACTTTCGCATTAATAATCCACGAATTAATTCATTTCTCCCTATTAGATTAGAGTTTTGTGGCTGGATCCTAAAAAAAAAGGCAGCGTATTTCATAGAATATATATTACTGGTGTCCAAAACGTAAGACCAATTATCAATTTAAAATTCCTGGGGCTTATGGAATTTCAATTTTTTTTCTTTTTAGGGGGCTGCCACTGTCCTTGACATCTGTTTGAAATTCACTTCAAAATATTCATTGTTGTTGTTTAAGTTACGATTGACTTTGTCAGAGGCTAAAACTGATTCCGGCAATTTTGAAATGTCTGAATTAATTGAGCGAAGAACTTGCATTAAGTTTTTTTGTGGAAACGTATAGAATTTCACAGAAGGCATTCGGCGAGCATTCCTATATCGGAAAGAAATAGAAGAGATATAAACAGTTCAAAGAAGGCGGAGAACGCGTTGAAGACGAAGAGCCCTCCGAACATCCACCTCAACCGACGAAGCTCGCGTCCAAAAATAAAGATTTGGTGCTAGCAAAACCTTCGATTTTCTGTTAGAGACCTTGCTGCTGATGTTGGAATTTCAGAAGGATCGGTCCATTCCCTTTGGGCCTCAAACGCGTCAAATTTCGATTGGTACCAAAAACACTAAATGTGCCTGCTCACACTGCATTGATTCTTCGTGATTTTTTGCCAATAATGAAACTTCCATATCGTTCCACAATCACCGGATTCACACCGTGCGATTTCTGGCTAGACCCTAAACTAAAAGACCCTCTGGGGACACCGTTTTGAATCGATTGAAGAGCTTCAACGTGAGTCGGAGAGCGCTTTGAGGCCATCCTGCCAATGGTTTTTTAGCATGCATTGAGATTGGAAATAAAGTTGGTTATAAATGCATTGTGTCCGAGGGGATTACTTTTAAGGCAATGAAATAAATTTGGAAGAATAAATAAGGAGCTTTTGAAAAAAATAATTGGTCGTACTTTTGGGCACAGTAGTATATAAGTTTAATATCTTTGGATGCATCACACAGGTTTATGTGGCAGGTGAAGTGACATTTTGAAACAAAAGAATAGATAAATAGATTTTAATGGTTTGAGAAATACAAAAATTAATATCAAAACTTTGTTAGCCAACAAAAATAACGTTGCCACTCATACTAAATCCATTTGAAAAGATACCGAGCAAATAGCAAAATCATTAATTGAAATATTCCTTTGTTCAACGAACATTTGATGACATCCCTGAAACTCATTTCAATTTTTAAGAAATCTCTTGCAGTGCTTTATTATACTTAAAATCATTAAACAACTTGTTAACTTTCGTATTTGAGAAAAGCTCCAGTAATAAAGAAAATGACATAAAAAAAAGAATTTTCAATAAAGCGTCACTTCATTTAATTCTGAAACTTTCTAAGTAAAGGAATTTAAATTTCATTCTCATAATCATTTCTCTTTTAAGCAAGCTAATGAACAAAAAAATATTAGAAAAATGTAAATTATTTTAGAATAATCTAGAATAATTTTTCTTTTATTTTTAATAACGTAAAATAAAAGAAAATTATTCTAGAAATGCTTAAAGGTAAATCATACATTTGCAAATCACTACGTTTAAATATAAGTGATTTTTATTCGAAACTAAATTATGAATAATATCGACAAATGCTGCAGTTTAAGTCTTAATTGTAACCATAATCACTAAAAATATAATGAAGTAGGTAATGAGGTAAGATTATTCATGAATCATTTTCACGAATAAAATACTCATCTACATATATTAGAGAGGTTTTGGATAACGTTTTTTTTACATTGTACTATTGCGTATACATATCTGTAATAATTCACTTGAGAAGATACCGAGCAAATTGCAAAATCATTAATCGAATTATTCCTTTGTCACATCTCTAAAAAAATTTTGCAGTTCTTAAGAAATTTTTTTGCTGAGCTTTTATTATACTTTAAACCATTAAAAACGTTGTTTACTTTCGTACTTGCGAAAAGTTCCAGTAATAAAGGAAATGACATAAAACAAAGAATTTTCAATAAAGTGTCATATCAATTAATTTTGAAACTTTTCAAATAAAGGAAATTAAATTTCGTTCTCATAATCATTTCACTTTTAAGAATGAAAATGAACAAAAAAAAAACCATATTTTGAAATAAAAGAAAACTTATTCTAGAAATAGCTTAAAAGTAAATCATACATTTGCAAATCAGTTCCAGTAATAACGGAAATGACGTAAGAAAAGGGTTCTCAGTAAATGTCCCTTCAATTAATTTTAAACTTTTTAAGTAGAAAAATTAAATTTTTTTTTGTTCCAATGCAGCTGGCAAACACTTAGTCTTGTATGCCTTAAGGCAAGCACTGCACAGACGTTACTCATCTCGCATTACCCAAGGGGCGCGTGTAACTTGAAGATAAGCCCCGGACGTGGAGTAACAATGCCCCGGCAAAGCTCTACGATCCTGATAGACCGAGACCTATGGCTTAAATTGTATTGCGAACCACTTCAAACATCCATGGCACCGCCGGGGACTCGAACCCTGTACCGAGCGCCAGAGCGCTTGTCACTCGGCCATTCAGGCCCGAATATTTAAATTTAGTTATAATCATTTCACTTTTAAGCATGCAAATGAAGAAAAAAAAAATTATATTTGGAAATAAAAGAAATTTTTTCTAAAATGTTCTTAAAAAGTGAACCATGGATTTGTAAATCATTACGTTTAAATGTAATTGAATTTTCTTTGTAATTAAATAATATATAATATCAAAAGCTGCAGTTACAAGCTTAACTGTAGCAGTACTCACTAGTAAATATAATGAAGTAGGTAATAAGGTAAGAGATTATTCATGAATTAGCGTTATTTTCACGAATAAAATACTCATCTACATGAATTACATGCGTCCCACGATCCCATACGCAAGTCCGATTTGAAGCTCTGCAGTCAAATCTAATTGAAATTGTTCAAAGATTGGAAAATAAAGTTCTTCGAATGATTACATTCGCCTTGGTACTCCAGAAATGAGGATATTAGAAACTCTCTTGACCTTCCCAGTATTAGACAATCCATCTTTAATAAGTCTAAAAACGTTTTATGACTCTATCCCTTTCACTGGTCATTCTGCTAGTGGTAATGATCGTGTGTAACTCGCAGCCTAGTGGGCTATTTTTCCTGTTTTTCTCCCATGCGTCACTAAATTGCAGGGCAGTTACCCTTAAAAAAATCCTCCCGGAAACAATGTCCTTTTTCAACGCTGACTGACTATGCCAATGCGAAAACTATCCAATTATAAAAAATATCTGCAATTTATAAATAGAAGCATTTAGCCAGCTTTAAATTCTTTAACTTTTACGCTAATGCTCATCTTGAGATTTTAAAAAACAAACCATCCATTTGTTTGATGAGATGTAAAGATTAAATATCTTTTAGGTGTTCACTGAATAGACATTAATATGCGTTTTTTGTATAATTAAAAATATTTAAAACTTAAATTAAATGAAAATTATTTTTCTACACGTGAATAGCTAATAACGCTATTGATATGATTCATTAAAATCACAAAGAAATAACACTCTGCCATCAGAACCGCTGTATTTAAAAAATTTGGATTTCTTTTTGACATATTAATTAAAACGCAATTAATTTGCACAAAAAGAATCCATTTGCATGATTTTTGTCTTTTCGAATAAAAATTTGCATAAAAAAACAACTTTCATATAAATTTTGAAAATTAATTATCTTTAATCGTATTGGGAATTCCATTAAATACTTTTTTTTCACATTTGCTTAGAAATGCATTCTCAGCAAAATATTTGATAAAATGTAAAAATGCGTCAGATTAATTACTTTCAACAAATATATTTATTTTATAAAATATATTGTTTAAAAATTTTCTTTTATTTAAGAAATCGTAATTTTTGATGCTAATTTCATAAATTATTTATATGAAATTAGTTTGCTACCCTCGGTGTTTATTTTAAATTCACAAAAATTATTACAAATAATTTAGATATCAGTTAAATTAATATATATATTTGAAACATGCAATAATTCTGAGTTCATTATATTTTGATGCAGTACCTACCAAAGGTTTATGTAAGAATTCTTTCTATTAAAAAACCGTTATTATTGATACTGAAAACACTCTTAAATTATTTGTATAAAAATAGTTTGCTTTCATCTATGTTTACTTTAAATTACAAATAATTTAGATACCAAAAAAATTTATTTATGTAATCAGAATTTGCAAACAGCTATAATTTGCAATTCAAAACTGTAATAAAACTGCAATAATTAGTAAACTAATTGAAAATGTCATCCTGAACCAAATGAGTCAAATCAAAAGAACCTTCTCATCCCACAGCAATTTGGATTTACAGAAAAAAACTTTCTACAACTCATCAGCTTTACAATCTCACAGAAACTGTTGTTGAAGGATTTACCTGGAAATATGAAACTGATGCAATTTTTCTTGATGTGGCCAAAGCTTTTTGATAGAGTCTGGGTTAATGGATTGATTTACAAACTCACTTCTTACAATTTCTCTCCCTATTTGATTCAAGTAATTCGTAACTATCTTTCAGACAGACACTTTGTTGTCGCAGTAGGGAATACTGATTCTACAATTCGTGATATTCACGCTGGTGTGCCCCAGGGCTCCATTCTAGCTCCTTTCCTCTATAATATCTTTATCAACGATATTCCACAAAAGAACAATATCAAAATTAGTCTGTATGCTGACGACACTGCAATCTTAACGCAAGGCCGAAAAACTTGCACTATCCAGGAAAATTTGCAAAATTATATAATTGATTTAGAAAAATGGCTCATTAACTGGAAGATAAAATTAAATGTAGACAAGACTGAAGCAGTTCTTTTCACTTGCAAAAAAATCCTATAACCCTCCTAATATTAAAATATATAATAATTATATCGCCTGGTCTAAAGAAACGTACTTAGTACTTACTAAAGTAAAGTACTTAGGAATTATTCTTGATAGTAAACTTAACTACAGATCGCATATCTACAACCTTAGAAATAAATTCAATACTCAATTTAAATTATCTATCCTTTAATCAATAGAAATTCAGTTTTATCTCTTAATCTCAAAATTCTAATATCTCTCTTTATCTTCGTCCAGTATTAGCTTATGCAAGCCCAGTTTGGGGTTCTGTTGCAAGTACAAATTTTGAAATTATTCAAAGGCTTGAGAACAAAACTCTCAGAATGTTAACGAATTCCCCCTGGTACTTTCAAATGATGATATTAGACGAGCTCTCTCGATTCCAAGTTTAAGACAATTTATTCACAAAGTTCTACTAAATTCTATAATGATATGCGAAACATCAATAACCCTGTTTTAAATATCCTACAAAATTACGATTATGATATTTCTTCCCGCAAACATAGCAAAAGATCTCGCACTGCTCTAAATATCTTAAATTAATTCCTTACAACTGCCTAGATGAAAAAACTTCACTTCTGTTTTTATTTATTTATTGTTATTTTTTACATGCAACTGATTTCCTCAACATCTACACTTTTGCAATTTTTGTTATTTTTCATTTTTTAATTATATTAAATAAATGAATCTTTTTAAAAAAAGGGCATTTAATTTTCTGTTTTTTTATTAACTCAAAGGGCATGAGACCACCGCTATGTTTCAACATTTTACAGTGAAGGAGCTAGTGGCCGCTACGCGGCCAAGGATCTCCGTGTTAATCTATAGTAAGGAAAACTGCAATAATATTGCAATTATTAATATTAAAACACTCATAAATTCTTTATATAAAAAGTGTTTGCTTTCAATGCTTGATGCTTTAATGCTTGAGTTCACACAAAAAATTATTACAAATAATTTAGATATTAAATAAATTTATATATTAATTATATAGAAAAATATTGTACATACATATAAATAATAAAACTTTGCTTAAAGTAATTTGTATTACTTTTTTACTTACTGTTATAGATTAGTAACGTATTAATCATTGCTAATCACTTTGTTTTTAAGTTTCGTCAAAATTATAGTATTAATGCAGTGCTATCCATTATGATTTTAGTTACATTTTATTCGAATATATGCTTAATACATTATTGCCTAGAAGTTAATAAATATTCGACATTCACTTTTCTGCGAAAATATTTAAATGAAAAATTAATTAAGTTCGTGTTAAGATTAAACCTTTTAAAGAAAAAATTAAGCATGAGGTTTTATGTTTGTCACGTTTAAAGTTAAAAGTAATTTCTTCTTTAAAATGACAACACCGGCTTATCCGTTTTCAATTTCGCTGCATTCCTGAATATTCGTGTAAAATTCTTCCTCAAATTTTAATTTCGCTTAATACGCAGTTTTAGCCCGAAATAAGTTTCCAAAGGGAATATTTATTTGAAGAAAAGTTTTTTGTGCTAATTAGATCTCTTTACTCCAGAAGTCCAGAAGGAATATTTAACTAGAATCTTCTTCAATTAGACGAAGTGCGCGAGACATCTAAAAATTTTTATAATTCTGCACCAGGCAAAAGACTGTTAACGTGAATTCTTCAAATTCATGGCTCTGCTTTTAAGTATTGCGAAAAAGCATTTACAGTATCCCAAAACATGAATACTTTCAGTAAAATAGCCGCCCTTTCTTTGGCCTTAGACAAATTAGAGTAGTGTGAAAAAGAAAATATCACCTTTTTTTTGTTGATTCCAAAGCTTGCAATTATGACCTTGACAACTCCCAATCATTGTGAATGTGAGATTTCCAGAAACTGCATAGATAGATAGGCTGTTGGACACTGGGAAATTCACTGCTCTGCAGTGGATTCCAAGTCATTGCGGGATATATGGAAATGAGCAGGCTGATATATTGGCCAAGAAGGGATTATGATGCCACCTGATCGACCCTTGCCTTTGCGTCATATTTTTTTTTTTTTCCAATGCAGCTGGCAAACAGACATGGACGTCTTGGATGCCTTCAGGCAAGCGCTGCACAAAGCGTTACTCACTTTGCATTACCCAGGGGGCGCGTGTGGCTTGAAGATAGCCGCGGACGGCCCCCGCTCCTTTGCGTCATATATGATATATACATGTTTCTCTTTAAATCCAACCTTTTCAACCAGTATTGACAGAATTCTTCTGAGTAAAAAAGAGGAACTCCTATTGAATAAGTCAGCAAGATTTCCCAGTAGGTTTTCGGGTTCGAATACCGGCAGTGCCACGGATGTTTGTAGAGGTTCGGAATCCACTTTAAACTGTTGGTCCCGATCTAATAAGATTGGCGTTGTCTTGAGGTTTTAGTCTGTCTTCCCGCCCTCGTAGTTCCTCGCTAAAAAAGTGGCTGCATATTACCCTTTGCCTTGGACCAGTCATTATAGAATAGAATAGGACTGGCTGCTACAGATATATGGGCTCATGACACTGTGGCGTGCCCCATGACTGGAGAGGAGCACCTCATCACATGCTCTACTGTTCGTAACCGTTTCCCTTTTTTGTGTTACTATCAATATCTTTAGTCATTATTTTTATTGTCATTTACTATTTTGGTCTGCTCATCGATTAATGAACAGGCTGATAGGTTGGACAAGAAAAGATCGCAAATCCTCCCTTCGCCTTTGCTGCATATAAGGTGATGTCTTTTTCTCTAATAAATAAAACCGTTGTAACTGTATAGAGAAAAGGCTTCAGAGAAAAAGTGGAATTCCCTATTGAATAAGTCAACAAGAATTCAAAGAGCAGTCGGTGTAACCTACTTTGGACATTTCACGGACCATGACTATTTACAGAGTCACTTCTATAGAATAGTACTGACTGCTACAAATATCTACCCACTTGCGACTATGGCGTGCTTATGACTAGAGAGAAAACTCATCACATGCCCTACTGATCATAACTGTATCTCTATTTGTGTTATTGTCAATGACTTCAGTGATTGATTTTCATTTTTACTATATTGGACTATTCGTCGACTAATGACCGAGACAGGCATAGGATAAAAAAGTATCATTTGAACGCAATTTATTCTTTGATCTTGTTTCAACTATTTAAAAGTCCATGCTTCCTCATATTTCTAATGCCGGTCATTTTCGATCTGGTCATGTGTCATTTTAAGCCATTCATCATCCACATTGTTTTCTAAAAATACGTTATCTACATTATCTTCCTCTCCAGTGGAAATCGGCTTAACGGTAGAAAATCAATCATGTACCCCTTTGACTCCCAGGGGTGTTTCGATCCAGGCAAGTTCCGCGCGGTTTTCCTCACTGCAGACAACTTCATTTTTTTTTTTTTTTTTGGGTGGGTAAAATAATAAAAAATTAAATTATTATATATATAATAATAATAATTAACAAATTAATTAATAGTTCAAAATTTGAAGCTCCCCTAATATTCGAGAAAGAAACTCACACTTGGACAGTTATTTTCACTGCTGTCCACTCATATTAAAAGTCATTCAGGCCATTTCCAGTAAGAAAAGAAATTCTGCTGCGGTTAAAATCCCTGAACGTCGGAGGAATAGATCGCTTTGGGTCTGAATGGCCGAGTGTGTCACAGCTCTCTGGTGCTCGTTGCCATATAGTATGTTTCAGGTTTGAATTCCGGCTTCCATGGATATTTGTAAAGGTTCAAATCCGTTTTAAACCATGGGTCCCGGTCTAATCGGATGTAGAGCGTTGTCTTTAACTTTAGTCAGTCTTCAAACCTCTGACTCCTCGCTACAGTGAATCTAATATCATCCGCCAGCCATAGGCCGTCTTTGGACTTGGTGTAAACTTTCTTACCCAGGGGATTGTAAGAACAAAAACAGAAGAGCGCTTTTTAGTTCTCACCGTAATACGTATCGAACAGCGTTACCTTTATGGCCTTTGAATGGGATAATGATAAATATGTAGCAGATTCAGCTTTCCCTAGGGCAATACAATATCCACATTCCTTCTTGAACCCAACGGAAGGAAAATTTCAAGCTCTATTCTACCTTATCTAAATAGGTAAGGATTGACTCTACTAATGTTCGGGATATTTATCACTCAGCGAGAATTATGTCGCTTTAGCTTCTTCAAAAGAAAACGGTCTGAAGGGCTCTTCACAATGTGGAGTGGTCTACAAAGAAAATAACCTTTAAGTTGTGAGTTTTTAATGGGTTCATTTTTTAACATGCTTATTCCTGACAGAAGCAGAAGTTGCCAGTTATACTTTTTGCTTGACGGTGTTCAAAAGCGTCCCCAGAACACTATGCTTGGAAATCCTTTTTTTTTTTTTTTTACTATTAACTTAAAGTCACAGGTAATAAGTACATCTTATGATTCAGTTCAAAAGAACATAGTGAACAAGGGGAAATTGCAAGCTTGTAAGTATACTATGCTAAGGAATAATCTTTAAATGACTCTCCGATGGTTTCGAGAATCTGTGTGATGGATGTCAGCAATCTTTTTTCAAATGACATCCTTTTCAATATGCATTTCAATTATAATAATGCTTGAAACCGAGGCTGAAACATTGAAATGGTGTCTTCGTTGTAAACTGATCTACTGTAAATTTAAGCATATGTTACAGATATAGCCAATAGCGTCAACATACAGACTACCCTGATTGAATGTTGATGGAATGTATACAAATCAACATCAAGGACCTGTTACCCTTAACAATCTTCCAGAATAATTCCTTTTTGTTTTAAAATCATTAATACCAATTTTCTCATAATTTTTGCTACACATATTTAAGAAAAAAAAAGTGGGGAAAAATTAAAGCTTTTATAGTTGTTACACTAGTTTTTAATTATATATATATGTTATATATATAACTTTTATAAAGCAACAAAATAAAAAATGCAAATGCATGTTAACTTCATACGACCAAACATTCTAATTTACAAGTTGGTAAAATGATTTCTGCGTTAAAAATTTTACTAATAATATTTACTTAATCCTCTGAAACCATCCTTTGTTATTTTATTACTTTGTGAAATCTTTGAAATTAAACAAAAATATTTAGAATGTTTTCTTAACTTTCATACCCAGAAATGTTGATGCAAACATGGAATGGAAATACCCTTTTGGCCATTTTAACGATTTACAAGCGCGTTAGCGTGCATTTCCCCACAAACTTAATCAATTTAGCTGGAAAAACACTTTTGCAATTAAAAGTTTAAAATTTCACTTCTCTAAATAAACGAGAAAGATTCCAAATGATTTGTTTGTTTAAAAAAAGACTTTGTTCAACAGAGTTTATTTACTGCGATTTTGAACGAAGAGACTTCGCCCTGAAATGCTTTCGAGGCAAGAACACGTTCAAGTTTACAACCTCGCTCAATGTTTTACGACTTCTGGAAATGCCTTCGTCATGAAATTGTTTACCTTCAACTACCTTCAAGATCTCTTTCTAAGGAAAATGTGACTTTTTGTCAGAATCATTTAGATAAATGCATGCACTTTTAAAACTTTATACCAAGTGATGCCCCTACTAAATCGTTTTAAGAAGAAACAACAGATTTTCACGAATTTAAAAAAGACACGTTTGTTTACATTAATATTACGCTTGGTTTGTTTGTCTGTAATAAGAATGTTTTTCATTAAAGTAATTTCCATGAATTTAAAAAATACATTTGTTTAGATTACATTTGATTTGTTAGTCTCTAATAAGAACGTTTTCATAACAGCAAAAATCTTTAATAAGAATATGTTTTTCATAAATCAATTTTATCGTCAATTCAATCATCGAATTTAGAAAGATACGTTTGTTTACGTTAAGATTACGTTTGGTTTGTTTAACGATTTCCACGCATTTTAAAATATATGTTTATGTTAAGATGATTTTTGCTTTGTTATTCTATAATGAGAATGTTTTCATAACAATTTCCCCAAATTTAAAAAAAAAATTAAAAAATTTTCGTGTCATATTTTTTATTTCAAGATGCATCACCATATAATAATACCAGCATAATTTAAGGAAATTTAAGTAATCTATCATTTTCAGATCAATAATTTTAAATCTCAGAACATAAGCAATGAAATTGATAATTTGCATAGTATTTCTGCATAGTATTTGCATAAGTATTTCTTTTGTGTTTAACCATCCATTACACATTATTATCATATATTAAAAGAAAATTTTATTAACAAACATCAAAATTAATTTCCAAAATATATTTTAAGCCAATTTTAAGGTTTATCTGTGAAAACATCGATCACAAGTGATGGACCCTATTCTTCTTGGGGATAGGGACCGGTGAGCTTCAGATCTCTTTGTTTGCAGACGATGTATGAGGTTGAAGCGTATAAACTATACTTTCTCAATATCGGACGATATATATATTTTTTACATTTGGGTGAATTCACTGGTTTGCAGAAGATGAAGTTGTAGGCATTCCGTTACACGTGGAGTGCGATGTATCAGCTGGGTACGAAAAAATCAAGATTGGTTTCTTGTTTTATTCGTGTTATGATTTGTTAGCTGAACAGCAATGGGTTCTGTGCATTAAATGCGAGGTCAACGATAACGAATGAAAATGAACGAATCAGTTCTGTAAAGATATCTGATACATAACCATGTGAAGGCCGAAACAATAAAGTTATTTGTTTGAGAATAAGGATGGCATACAATCTCTGAATATATGCCAACATTTTGAAATGAAATATGTTTTTGTTTATGTGCATTTGCGATAAATTATTTATTTAATTCTGCGAAATTTTTTGTTAACTATAAATAATTTGTATTGTTTTTGAGAACAGGGTTTTCGTTTAAATCATACATTTTATTTTTTGTCCTATGACTACTTTCAATGTTTCTGTGCGTTTATTATTTAAATTCTTCATGATCTATTCTTATTGGTTTATTTATTTAAATTTAAGTCATGAGCTATTCTTATTGATTTATTTAATTTTTTTCAAAAATTTTTACACATAACATTGCTTCAAATTACTTTCACAAATAAGTTAATAATTAAATAATTTAAAAATAGTTCTAAAATATTGTCTGGTGAAAGCAAATGCAACTTTATTTCAAAGTGTAAATGAGGTTCTATATTTTTAATTTTAGAATACTGGTATGCGTTTTGTTATAAATTTTGCAGTAAATTCTTAATTTAACAGGTAACTTGTACATGGGTCACATTAAATTCCTCTCATTAATTTTTTTTTTATAATTATATGTTTAATAATTTTAAATGTTTAAGTTTTTCATGAGCTATTCTAATTGGTTTATTTAAATTTCTATCGCGAGCTTTTTTATACATAATATTTATTTAAATTTCTTTCATAATCTAATAATTATGTAATTAAATAATGCAAAATGTTTTTAAAAGATAATCGTCTGATTTTCACTAAACAAATACAATGTTATTTCAAAGTTAAGATGAGATTTTTCAAGAAAAGAAAAATCGTTTGCACAGTCTGTATTTTTTAATTTTTAAGAATGCTTGTATGCGTTTTGTTCTAAATTTTATGGGTAACTTGTACATGGGCTCAGATGATTATTATTTTCTTTTTTTCTCATAATTTTTATACTAATTATATTTATAAATGGCTTGCACGAGCCTTTTTACACATTATATTTATTTAAATTTCTTTCATAATCCTAATAATTATATAATTAAACAATGTAAAATTGTTCGTCTGATTGTGTTATGAAGACAATATTATTTTAAAATGAAAATTTTTTTTTTTTTCAAGAAAGAAAAATCGTTTGCAATTATATTTTTAAGAATGTAACTGGTATGCGTTTTTGTTCTAAATTTACAGTAAATTCTAAATTTTTTATGGGTAACTTGCACATAGGCCCAGCCAGTATTATTATATTTTCTTAATTTTAAATTTCTCCCATAACTTTTAACATAATTATACAATTTAATAGTTAAATAATTTTAAAAATATTTTTTATAAGATCGTGTGGGGAAAGCAAAACACATTTTCACTATAATTCTACATAATTTAGACCATAAGACACGTAGTTCTACGAGGGTCTTTTGAAGTACCCATAAAAGTTAAAAAAAAAAAAATTGCAAAATAAATTTATTACAGGAATCAGACTTTAGCCTCTGACATCCATCTTATTTATAACAATACTATGATACTGAACCAAAAAATAAAAATTTAAAGTTCAAGTTTTCTCATTTATTTGCTCATGTCATCATAAATCACAAACCACATGATTAATTCATTCCCTCAGAGAAAAACTAAAAAATTCCAACACTGCGAGATAAACAGCACAGAAGGGGTGCATTTTTTTGGTTTTCTAACTTGCCTTAACCTGTCAAGGACGCGTCTGAAAACCAAGGTAGTGTCCACGTCATCATTCCAGTCTGGTGATTATCCAAGCAACAATGTAGAGTCCAACAAGTTATGTCAACCCTATTCTTTTTTTTTCTTAATCAATACAAAAATTTTCTTAATCACCTGTAGAATTATCACACACACATCTTGAAGAAGAATATGCAAATTACAGGAAACAACCAGATGGCGCGGATAGTACGTCAAATGACGAGTGTAAGAGAGGGGTATATAAGGAATGGTGGCAAAAGAAGTTAAATTGTTCACAAGCTCTTTAAAATCCTTTCAGTGCAATAATCGCACAAAGTTATGGCACAAAGGAAGCATTTGGATGATTGCTTACGTGGTAGAATTATCGGACGACTGGAATGTGGACGTACCCAGCTGGAAGTATCCGAGGAACTTGGAATCGCCCAGAGTGTCATCTCCAGGCTTTGGCAACGATTCCAAGATGACGGTAATGTGAGTAGATGTTACAGCACAGGTCGCCCCAGAGTTACAAACCCGAATGAGGACCAGTATTCAGCAGTTACTGCCAAAAAAACAGATTTGAGCACAGCATCAGACCTGTCTCGTCAGCTCTCTTCAGATACCGGTACGACAGTTTCAAGGCAGACCGTATACAGATGCTTAGGGCACATTGGTCTATATGCTCGTAGGCCTGTCAGATGTGTTCCACTTACCACAACTCACTGTCGCCTGCGATTAACCTGGAGTAGAGAGCATGCATTGAGAGGACACCGCAAAAGTGGTCTGGTGTGATGTTTTCCGACGAGTCCAGGTTTAGTTTGCAGTCTGATTCTCGCTGGACTTTCATATGGAGAGCGCCAGGTACCCGTTACCACCAAGAGAACACCATTGGACGACACCGTTACGGTGGGGCAGGATGGCTCGTTTGGGGAGGAATTATTCTTGGTTCCAGAACTGACCTGCATGTTCAGAGTGTAACGATGACAGGCCACATCTATCGGGATGTCATTCTGGAACAACATGTACGTTTGTTTCGGGGCGCCATGGCGATGAATTTCTGTTTATGGATGACAACGCCCGTCCTCACCGTGCAAACATTGTAGACGAATGCCTTCAATTGGAGGATATCACCCGTATGGATTGGCCGGTATACTCACCGGACTTGAATCCAATAGAGCATGTGTGGGATATGCTTGGCCGACGAATTGCAGCCGTCAACCCTCCCACCTGTTAACCGGAACTTCAGGGCATTGCTTGATGAATGGTGTAATATTCCCCAAGATCAGATTGATAATTTGATACTCAGCATGCCTAGGCGTTGCAAGGCATGTATTGCATCGTCCGGGAGACATACTCCATATTAACCATCATACTAACTATGTTATACTGTTTTTTGTAAATAGGTTCTTTTTTGAAATTTGCTGGAGGGAGTAAAAATCGCAATTTTTATTAATTCTGTCAAACATATAGCATCTTTTTTTGCTCTTTACCTTTTGTTTAATAAATGGACTTTACAAATAAGTCAAATTTGTTTTGCTTCTGTCTCTTTCTTTGCCTGAACTTCATTATCCTTAATTTATGGACATGAGTGTAGTAGGGGGCTCGGCAGTGTGTTTGCTTATCAGTCCTGATCAATTGAAGAATGAACGAAGCTCTTGGCTGTGGAACAGCCACACTCTTATATCCTTGATTATTGAAACCATTGCCTTTCGTCCATGCTCATTGAATTTTCATGCCTTATTTATATATATAATTCTTCTGCACATGTGTTTGTCGCTGAACTCTTCCTAAACGGCTGGACAGATTTTGATAAAAAAGTTTTGTGCATTTGAATGGATCCCTAGATGATTTAAATTCACAATTGGACACGGTAGGTGGCGCTACAATCGGGTTCTTCTGTACTTGTGTTTGTCACAGTACTCCTCCCAAACGGTTTTGCCGGTTTTGATGAAGTTTGTTGCGTTTGTTTGACAAAACATGGAGAATGTTTTTAGGCTATCTTCTTTTATTGTAAGTCGCCACTAGAATGCAGTATAGGTGCTGCAGTCTATCAGTTTCTATAACGTTCAACCAATCGCTATGAAAATTGGTAATAATATGTATTCGAATATGGAATAAACGTTTGCGTTATCCAATTTATAGTTACTTGCCACCAGAGGGTGCTGCTGCATTTCATCTTATATACGGTTCAAACGATATCAATGAAAATGAGTATGCATATATATTGGAACATGAAGAATATATTCGCGATACGTAATTTTCTACAATGCATTATTTTTGGCAGGAAACGTATGCCGGGTTCAGCTAGTGTTAATATAAAAATTTAAAGTAAGTAAAAGAATACGTATATATGCAAAATGTAAAATAGGAAATCATAATCGATACATTGAAAAGGATGATTGAGCTGCCAACAATCGGAACTTGCTGTTTCACACTTCAGTAAGAGAAGAATAGGAAGAGAACACTAACTCAGGATAATGAGAACAGTTCTAGGGCACTTTCTATTTTCAAACAGAATAATGACATAAATCAGGAGGAATCAAAGAACAGAATTACCAGTAGAAAAGGCTAACTTTTTGTCTCTTTCTAAAAACATCTCTTTTAAGAAAATCTGTCAAGAGAGGAAGGGGGGGGGATTAACTTAACTTCCATCACTTATAATACCAGTCGATACTTACCTAGCCTATGGTCTATCACCAATCACAAAGCAGCAACTCATGAAAATAGTCCTTATCAAGTCAGTAAATGTTTCGATCTGTGATAATCAAACAGACAATCGCTAATTTCAGGATATCTCATTATTCATGGCACCGATTATCTGCCGACATATTTTAGTGACAGGTTGTTCTCATTAGTACAAAACATGAATTGCATGTAATATAAATAACCACGATACTGCTTATATGCTGTCAGATTTGAATGATAGGTTGTTATTATATACTTGTTATACATTCCTTACAGAGAATATACATTCCTATATTGTTATTGTATATTGTTATAAGAATATACATTCCTTTCAATGGGAACAGAGAAATACTATATCTCTTCCCGTGGAAAAAAATTTAACAATATGGTTAGTTCAAAATCGAATCGTCCATATATTTATAGGCTGCTGCGGATTATACGCTGCTACGTATTACTACAACGGTACATAGCAGCGAAAAATCCGCAGATTTCAGATTTTCAGCCCGAAAACACGGATTTTCGGGCTGAAAATTGCGTCTGGGGTTTATACGAAGGTGCAGATTATTAGAAGTAACTTACAATAATTATTACTACTGATACACCGTTAGTAAAGAAATCACGTCTCCACCATAAACCAAACCAAAAGATATTCCAGATACAAGAAGTCTTAAAAAATCTGCAAAATAATTCTTAAAAAAAAAAATAAATAAATATTGATAAACAGAGCCAAAAACATTTCAGCATTCAAATTTATTCCTATTCATTCGTATGATGGCCGTGCAATTTTCAGACAATGAAAACCTGAAGAAAAAAGACCCAATTTCTCCAATGAAACAATCCCCGGAAACATCGTCTTCCTGTAGCGGAGGAACTCAGCGTCACGTGGAAAAGAAGAAATCTGCAATAGGTATAGAGCCCATAAAAAGGAATTTCCTTGAGTGTAAAAAGCGAGCATTCGGTCCCGTTGTAAAATGCCGTTTTATAGCCGACAGAGCGGGTCTTGTTACCTGCGCGGAGAGTCTCTGACATGTTTACTGTTGACGGTGAAAGCGTGAAAGGGAAATGGGAAAAAAGGATAAAAAGAAAGGGGTGGCCGCGTTCGTTCCAGAAAACAAGTGGACAAAAAAAAAAAATTTTTATATTTTAGATAATACGATACATCTGCTCCGATCACAAATGTTTCGCTCGCTTTCGATCTAATTTATTGAGTGTTGTACGATTTTTAGGAAGAGCTGTTGATTGAAACTAACAGAGCATTTAGGAGGATCTATCCTACGCCATTGAACCAAACGGAGGGATTCATATTTAACTAATTGCGTATTCTTCTTATTCTTAATTGAATAACTTTAGTGCTTAATGTGGAGCACATCATTTGGTGGATAAGATTCGATATCCCAAGCTGGCTTCTGCTGCAGTCACTTCTTCAAAATTATTTTACTCAATGGAATTTGGGACATCATTAACAATCAGTTATGTTGTGTGTAGAGTAGGGATGGGCAAACTACTGGCCGCGACCAACTCCGGCCCGCCAGAAGGTTCCATCCGGCCCGTGGATAGAATTTTGATTTGTCTCGGACCGGCAAATTAAAATTATATATATATATATATATATAATTATATTTAATACAAATATTTATATATTATGTGTCCATCTCCTTTCCTACTTTGATAAATTATTTTTTTTCTTCCTTTTTCAAAGAACTGATGATCTGTTTACTTTTTCTATTTTTATACTACAAAACATAAGTCAACGAAAAGAGCAAGCACAGACAGCGCTGTGTTTGCTTCATCTTATAAATGTGAACAAGTGTTTTCAACTGTGAACCTTAAAAAGAACTATTTCAAGTAGACTGACAGCGGAGCATTTATTCCCTCTATTGGTTCTCCGTAGCATTATTTATTTCCCTCTATTGGTTCTCCGTAATCCAGGGATGGGCAAACTTTTCGATGGCCTGCCAAGATAAATTTTTCTAAAATTTTAAAAACAATATACAAGTATTACAATTTAAATATGTTAATGAGATGAATGAAGCTGCGATTTCATTTTTTAAAAGTTCCTTATATTGAAGTTCGAAATGAGATGTACTGATTCTAAGGAACGGGGCTAAATGCTCATCTGTCAGTCTACTTCTGAAATAAGTCTTTTTCTAAGTTGAAAACATTTGTTCATATATATAAGATGAAGCAAAGATAGCATTGATTTTCTGGCATGACATATTAGTTATGTTTTGTAGGACAAAAATAGAGAAAGTAAAAAAGGTCATGTCCTTTGAAAAAGGAAGAAAAAAATATTTAATCAAAAGTAGAAAAGGCGATGGATATATATATAAATATATATTTCTTTAATTTGCCTCGGGCCGACAAATTAAAATTCTATCCGCGGGCCGGATAAAACCTTTCGGAGGGCCGGAGTTGGCTCGCGGTCCGGGAGTTTGCCCATCCCTGCCGTAATCAGGTACGCCAGTTGTAGTGGTTCAGAATCAATTTAAGCCGTAGGTCCCCGTGTAATAGGATCGTAGAGCATTGTCTTGGTTTAGTCAATCTTCAGCCCTCGTGGTTCCTCGCTAAAGTGAAGCTGCATGTTACACTTATCCATGGACCAGTCTATTTGGCCTGTTGTAGGTTTTCCCACACCAGAGGGATTAGTAACTACAATAGATTCAAAATGTATCTTAAGCACATTAAGCGAGGTAGAATTTAATATTTTCGATGCTTGGTGAAAATAGAGAATAATGAATCGCATGCGCGTAATAGAATTTTGAAAGTATTACAGTCACTTTAACTAAACATTGCTTTAATTCCCAATTTTTGAAGTACGTTTTCTCCAAACGATGTTATAATCTGATCCTCACTCCTATTATGATTAACCAGGTGTAGTAAAATATTTATATTATTTATGGATATACCGAATAAATAGCAGGAAATATAGAGACACGATTTCCGACAAACAAATAAATAAATAAAATACTGTGCGAATTTAATATCTCCAAAATTTGCACCCAGGGAAAGCGCGAGCTTTACAAAGATGACTATTACTACAACTACTACTTTACCACTCCATCACTGTGCCTAGAGCTGAGTTGCCCTATAGAGTTTGGGAATGTTGTGGGTGAGAACTCTGACTGGGCTCTGTGACACTCTTACAGCCATATAAGACCGGAACCTACAGTGCAAAGTGGATTTTGACCCACTAAAAATATCTATGGCCCAACCCGCAAAATTACAAATATAAAAAAATAAAAAAAAAAATTGATTTATATTCCGCGTTTGAATCATTATCACAAAATGATTTTTGAATTTTCTAGTTTTGAAGGAATTATTTTAGTTCGGAATTATTTTTTTCGCAAATACATATTTTTCGAAATATTAATCGAAATCTATTACGATACTTTCTCCCCGTTTCTTAAAATACACTGAAGTGACAAAAGTCATGGGATAGCAATATGCAAATTTTCAGATGGCAGTAGCATCGCGTAGAACAGGTATAAATGCGCAGTGCTTTCGCAGAGCATTCATTTCTGTTCAAGTTATTCATGTGAAGAGGTTTTGACGTGATGATGACCGCACGACGGCCATTAACAGACTTTTGAACGCGGAATGTTAGTTGGAGCTAGACGCATGGGTCATGCCATTTCGGAAATCGTTAGGGAATTCAACATTCCCAGATCCACTGTGTCAAGAGTGCGCCGAGAGTATGAAATTTCAGGCATAACATCCCACCATGGACAGCGCAGTGGCTGACCGCCTGCACTTAACGACCGAGACCAGCGACGTCTGCAAGAGTCGTAAATTCTAACAGACAAGCAACACTGCGTCAAATCTTGCAGCCATTCATGGACTTCATGTACCCAAACAACGATGGGATTTTTATGGAGGATAATGCGCCATGTCACCGAGCCACAACTGTTCGCGATTGGTTTGAAGAACATTCTGGACAATTCCAACGGGTGATCTGGCCACCTAGATCGCCCGACATGAATCCCATCGAGCATTTATGGGACATCATCGAGAGGGTCTGTTCGTAGCCAAAATCCTGCACCATCAACGCTTTCACAATTATGGACGTCTATCAAGGACAGCATGGCTCAATATTCCTGCAGAAGACTTCAACGACTTGTTGAGTCCATGCCACGTCGAGTTACTACACTTCGCCGGGCGAAAGGAGGGCCGACACGATATTAAGAGGTATCCCATGACTTTTGTCCCTTCAGTGTATATTTTTATTAAATAAAACCACGTAAACGTTTGTATTTTTTGGGAAATGAGTTATAGATGAATATCAAGAAATTGGGAGTAATAAAAATTGTTTTATGGCATATCAATTTAAAAATATAAGAAAGAGAAATAAATTATATTTTCTATTAAGAAAGCAAATTCAGTGATAGTCTTATATACAGGTAGATAGGTATTGCAAGTTTCCCATATATGTAGACCATTAAACGTTCTCTTCTTAGTACATTATACTGTAACTAGTATAATATATTCAGAAAATTATTTTACTAGAACTGATTGTGCAAATCATAAATGTAATTTTCATACATGCATCATTTGAAAATATTGTTTCCTTGGATGCATATGGAGTACCTTTAACTATTGTCTTTGTTTATTGAAAGGAGCAGGTGCTTTGGTGGACTAATATTCAATGAATTATTAATAAAAATTTATAAATTAAAAATTGCATGTTTTTAAATTTATTAAATTTATTTAATTATTCTTCAATTTTATATTAATTGTATGAAAAGTATTGTAAAAAATTAAGAAAAAGGCGCAATGTTAATTGCCAAGTAGTAAGAGTTTATTGTTTCTGTTATTCAAATTACGTTTGTTGTTCCCATTAATCAAATTAATAGAATGAATAATAAACAATTTCAATAGTGTTGTAGCAAATAAAAAATAATATTTTTTTAGTATCTGAATATATTGAATGAATTAAAAATTCACCAATTCACATTGAATTCTTCTTAGCATTTGTGTACCTTAATTGGAGTAAGCATAAAATTTTATTTCAACTCGCATTGAATGTTTTTCAACATAGTGTTTCCATGTGTATACATAAGACAAGTATTTTTAATATAAATTCATGCATGCATTTTTTAATATAAATTTATTTATAATTCACCATTTTTAAATACGACAAATGTTATTTTAATTTAACTGAAAGAGAGTAATTTCAGTTGTATTTCATAACAGCTTAATCCTCGGTTCTCCTTTAATTTCATTGGCCTTATTATCAATTGGATAGTTCTCTGGCCTTTGGTACCACAGGTTCGAATCCTGGTGGCGGCATGGATGTTTGTTAACTATAGGGAATCCAAATTAGTATGTAGGTCGCAGCCTAATTAGCCCAAAGTATGCACAAAATGACAGTAGAGCGACAAACCAAAGCAACTCAGTACGTTTATTTGCAATTAAGGGGGCTTTTTTAGATGCAGAATCAGATATTTTGCCGAATTGTTGCAACTGCTTCTGAAAAGAATGGACAGGAATGAACTGAAGTCTAAACAAACTAATGAAATTTTCTGAAACAACAAATGTGTCATAAAATAAAGGTTCAATTTACTGAAACGTCCTCATTTTCCATAATTCATTCAAACAATTATTATATTTTCATTCTTATCTATTGTAATCTTTCTGCTATTATATTTGGTTACTTGTTGTGAGGTTTGGTTTGTTTTGTTGCTATACGTTCATCTTGTGAACAATAGGGCTTAACAGACAGGGACTTGCAGTTTAAAGTGGATTCTGAACCATTACAAACATCCATGGTACCACTGGGACTCGAACCTGTGATATCGAGCGTCTGAGCGCTAGCCACTCGGCCTTCAGGACCCCATATACTTTTTGTGAGAGTGAACAGTTAATTGATGAACCTAATATAATTAGCTAAAGGCTAATTAGCCCTTAGATTAAGCTCAAATTAGCCTAAAGTGTACAAAATTGACCTTAGAGCGACAAACCAAACCTTTAATGTCAGCTTCAAACAAAGAGTGAAATAATTTGTATATTTCTCATAAAATTTTAATGTACTCTAACACTTTACTTAAAAAATGACAAATTTCAGAAATTTGTTACCTAATATCGCTACACTAGTTTTCATTTATTTAGAACCTAACCTAAAAAAGAACCCACAAAACACACAATCATTTCATATAATCATTTGTCTACCGATAAAAAGAACGAATCGTTAATAAATCTTGAAATTTCAGTAACCTCAAAATCATGACACGAATCGTCATCCTTCAAACAGGCTCCTGAGAACCATTTGATTCGCCAGATTCATTGTTGGACGATTTATCAGAACAAAGAATCGACACCATGTTTTATGGATCCTCCATGTTTTTATTTGCTGGATAACAGACAAATTGTTTAAAGCCAAGAACTGTTACTGCCATCGGTATTCAGAACTAAATTTCTATTTCATGAGAAAGAAAAAGACATGAGCGGTTCCTGAGGAGAACTGGAGTCATTATTTTCAATTTTGGAGCAAGAGATGTTATATTCTCTGGGACTCTTTATTTTGTAATTTAGAAAGGACAAATAGAAACAAATGGCGCACAACTTCTAAAATAAGCTTTTGTCAATAAATGGCTCAAACTGTATTAACTATAAATCTCAAATCATTTTTTTATATTTAAATTGTGATAAAGTTTTTAGAACGATTTACATTCTAAATTTTCGAAAATATTTAATTTATTATTTGTGAAGTATAAATATTTCAAATAGTTTTAAATTCTTTAAATCAATTGGTATTGATGATTATTTTGATAAAATTAGAGAATTCTAAAGAGTTTTTATTTTTAAATTGTCTTTATCAATGCCCGTCTCCAACCTCTCTGTCATCAGTAGACGAGCAGCCCAATACAGTACAGAACAAGAAAAACAATCACTAAAGGCATTGACAGCAACATAAAGGGATATAATTAAGAACAGTAGGGTATATGCTGAGGTGCTCTCAGTCATATACATACACTTTATGGTCGTAAAGGAGGCAGATATATGTAACAGCCAGTCCTTATTCTATACAGATGATTCTACACTGAAGTGACAAAAGTCATGGGATACCTCTTAATATCGTGTCGGCCCTCCTTTCGCCCAGCGAAGTGCAGCAACTCGACGTGGCCTGGACTCAACAAGTCGTTGGAAGTCTTCTGCAGGAATATTGAGCCATGCTGTCTCGATAGACGTCCATAATTGTGAAAGCGTTGATGGTGCAGGATTTTGGGCACGAACAGACCTCTCGATGATGTCCCATAAATGCTCGATGGGATTCATGTCGGGCGATCTAGGTGGCCAGATCATTCATTGGAATTGTCCAGAATGTTCTTCAAACCAATCGCGAACAGTTGTGGCTCGGTGACATGGCGCATTGTCATCCATAAAACATGGTTGTTTGGGTACATGAAGTCCATGAATGGCTGCAAGTGATCTCCAAGTATCTGAACATAAGCATTTCCAGTCAATGTTCGGTCCAGTCGCACCAGAGGACCAAGTCCATGCCATGAAAAAACAGCCCACACCATTACGGAGCCACCACCAGCTTGAACAGTGCCTTGCTGACAGTTTGGGTCCATGGCTTCGTTGGATCTGCGCCACACTCGAACCCTACCATCAGCTCTTACCAACTGAAATCGTGACTCATCGGACCAGGCCACGGTTTTCCATTCATCTAGGGACCAACCGATGTGCTCACGTGCCCACGAGAGTCTCTGCAAGCGATGTCGTTCTGTCAGTAAAGGCACTCGAGTCGGTCTTCTGCTAGAATAGCCAAGAAAGTCAAATTTCTCCGCACAGTTCTAACATACAAGTCCTTGTACGTCCCACATTGATTTTTGCGGTTATTTGACGCAGTTTTGCTTGTCTGTTAGAATTTACGACTCTTTGCAGACGTCGCAGGTCTCTGTCGTTAAGTGCAGGCGGTCGACCTCTGCGCTGTCCATGGTGAGATGTTATGCCTGAAATTTCATACTCTCGGCATACTCTTGACACAGTGGATCTGGGAATGTTGAATTCCCTAACGATTTCCGAAATGGCATGACCCATGCGTCTAGCTCCAACTAACATTCCGCGTTCAAAGTCTGTTAATTCCCGTCGTGCAGTCATTATCACGTCAAAACCTCTTCACATGAATAACTTGAACAGAAATGAAAGCTCTGCGAAAGCATTGCGCATTTATACCTGTTCTACGCGATGCTACTGTCATCTGAAAATTTGCATATTGCTATCCCATGACTTTGTCACTTCAGTGTATAATTAGTTATGGCCCGTGACAAGACTAAAACAGACCACGCCGACCGCTATAGGCGAGGAACTAGGAATTCTTGTTGACTTATTCAATAGGGAATTCCACTTTTTCTGAGAAGTCTTCTCTCTATACAGGTTGAAACGGTTGGATTTAATAGAGAAAGATATGTACCGTCTAATATGCCGATTTCGCGGTCATTAGTCGACGAGCAGAACTATACAGCAAAGAACGACAAAAACAATCACTAAAGTCATTGAGGAAGTAACACTAATAGAGAAACACTTGAGAATAGTAGGACATAGGATGAGGTGCTCTCCAGTCATGGGCACGCTAAAGGGGGCAGATATCTGTAGCAGTCAGTCCTATTCTATACAGGTGAATCTGTAAGTAATCATACATAGTCATAAGTCTCTGTAAGCAGCCTAACCTGCTTTAGACCGTTAAGTCTAAAGCAGGCAACGCAGACCACTCTAGGCAAAGAACTGGGAAATCTGTTGTTGTCGTTACTAAACCCCTCGTGCAGGAAAGCCTACACCAGGTCTTAAAGACCTCGTTGCAGGCAACTGGTCCATGTGTAAGGTAATATGCAGCTTCACTTTTAGTAAGGAACCACGAGTACTGAATACTGGCTAAACCTCAAGACAATGATCTACGATTCTATTAGACAGGGACCTACGTTTTAAATTGGATTCTGAACGACTACCAACATCCATGGCACCACCGAGACTCGAGCCCGAAACTTTTTAGTTAACTTTTTTTTTTTTTTTTTTAGTTTGATGATTAAATACCAGAAAATTTAATTGTTTTTTCAACAAGTTTTAATAAGATTACAAAAAAAAATCTTTCAATTGATGGAAAACGTTTCTTATAATAAACTATTCCTTGAAAAAGCAATACTCTTATAATAAGTTTTTATAATAAATATCTCATCATTGGGGCAATAGCCCCCTGATGTGCTAAGGTCGTCTACCAACTAGCGAATTTAGAAACAGGTTATGTCTTTTTAGGGGTCGGGTTTTCACCTCTACGCCCAACACTCTACAGTCATATTAGACCGAGACTAACGGCTTAAAGTGGATTCCGAACCACTACAAGCATCTATGCGAGTGCCGGGACTCGAACCCAAAACCTGGCAAGAGGGGCCAAGCGTTAATCACTCGGCCATCAAGGCCCCATAATAAATATCTAATACTAATAATTACTACTTTTGCATGTAAAATTAATATTCGTTGTAAAATTAAATTTAGTCATCACAAAGCAGTAACTTGAAACTTTCTTTCTTTTGTTAAATTTAACACACACTTAGCATCATGTCTGCACACACACACACTGCTCATGAAAATTTGCTCAGTAACTTGATTTTTATCTTCATAAAATTTTAATTCTATGAATATACTCCTTACACCAGCTGCCGCCTAACAGCCAATTGGCTAGCGCCACAGAATGTGGTACCACAGGTTGCAGGTTCGAATTCTTCCTGTACATGGATATTTTTTTAGTGGTACAAAATCCAACTTAAATTGTATTTCAAGGTTGATATGCCTAAAATATGCAGAAAATATGAACTAGGATCGACAGAACAAACTTAAAAAAAACGCGTGTGTGCTTCTAAACTTGGCATTGTCGATTTCTTCATATATTTTTCTTTTACTTTTGCTGAAAATACTTTTAAATTTAAAAAGTTATTAAAAATTTATGTTTTACTTTTAAAAAGCCTTAATAGTTTTTGTTTACAATATTTTATTCATATAATTTTGCAGAACAAAAAAGCAGAACAGATAAAGACAATGTGGCCTTAAAGAAAAATGACAAATTAACTGAAATAATGTCATTTTTACGGCAGCATTTACATTATGAACTAAAATTCGAGACATTTCTACAAGCTTTATCAAGTTAATCACCAAACTTGGCAAAGCTATTTTTACACAACACATTTGGCGAATTTTCAAATAAATATATATATATTCACTGTAAAAATGAGTCAATTAATTATTTTAAATTATGAACTTATATTCAAGAAATTTATATAAGCTTCATCAAGTTAATCGCCAAATTTGGCAATACTTTACTTTACCCCATATATTTGGCATATTTTTACAAATATATATATATTTATTTATGTATATATTCACTGTAAATAAATTACTTTTATTTAGGAACCAAAGTCCATAATGAACCAAAATCCAAGACTGTATCTATAAGCTTGATCACGTTAATCCTCAAACTTGGCAATACTATTTTACACCGTACATTTGGCGTATTATATATATTTGTAAAAATACGCCAAATATATGATGTAAAAAATAGTATTGCCAAGTTCTTGTCCGTAGCATGTCAAGCAGTTCTTGGCTGAGGCCAACTAGATGAACTTCATCAAGTTGATCGCCAAACTTGGCAATGTTTTTTTAAGCCATACACTGGGCACATTTTTGCAAAAAAATATATTTTCACTGTAAAATATATCAATTGATTATATTACCTTTAACAAAAGTATTAGACATTTTTATAAGAGATTTCCTTTACAATATCTCTACTGAAAGAGAACATTTAAATTTTATAAAAATTAAATTAATTTAAATATTAACAAAAAGCAATCAGATAACTATTCATTTTCTTTAATAATATTTGCTTTCCACAAAATAAAACCTCGAAATCCTTTTTCCGAATGTTAAGAGAATCCTCGCGAGTTTGCACTGATGAGTGGCCTCACAGTTTCCTCTCCGGACTTGGTGGACTGAGTGGTTTCTGTGATTAGACGCGTCATTTATCCTAACCTTCCAAAGTCCTAACCTTCTGCGACGTTCCGGGCATCAGGTGACATCGATTTCTTCATTTGGATAGGGTGGATACCTTCTGTCTTGAAGGAGGGCTCTCGGAAAGGCATGAGTCATGTTCAGTGCATTTCTATTTTTTTAGTATATATATATAAAGCAGAACCCGGCATGCGTTGTCCTGCCAAAAAAAAAAAAAAAACATTTTAGAAAATTACATATAGCGAATATATTCTCCATGTTCCAATATAAGTGCATAGTAATATTTATGGATATCATTTGAACGCTATGTAAGATGAAATGCTGCATCCTCTAGTGGCAAGTTACAATAAAGTGGACAGCGCGAACCGGTTTTCCATACTCAAATATATATTATTACCAGTTTTCATAGCAATTGTTTAAACAGTACAGAAGTTGATAGACTGCAGCACCCTCTGGTGGTGAATTACAACAAAGAGGATAGCATGAAAACATTATCCATGTTTTGTCACACACACACAAAATTTCATCAAAATCAGTCCTGCTGTTTAGAGGGAGTTTAGTGACAAACACTAGTACAGAAGATTTACATATATATAAAAGATTTATTTATATATTCATATATAAAGATATATATATATATATAAATTACCGATCAGTTTATAAGCCCACGCATAGGGTAATTCTATTTACCCGTCCAGTTTTGAGGTTCGAATATAGAAATCATTCAAAGACTTGAAAATAATATTCTATGAATGATTATCAATTCACCTTGGTACTTAACAGATAAAGACAGAATGCTTTTGACGTCCTAGTATCCGGCAATTTATTTTTAAAATTTCTACTAAGTTTTGCATCTCCATTCTGCAAGACTCGTGGCCCAGTGGCCACTGAGGAGCTCTAGGGAGGAAGTTCAGTCCGCTAACGGCTTTGTTGTAGAAACTGTTTCAAGAAACTAGGAGCCTCGATGGCGTCTGTGATGTTCAGTGTGTTGCCTCGTTTGTCAGACTACCATGTGGAAATTTACGATACGTACATGAGATATGGTTTAAAAGTAAAAGTCTTCCAGGAAAGAACTTCCTCCTTCTTTAGCGACACGGAACCGAGCGGGACTTCTACCTACGGGTGCTCACATCACAACAGAAGTTGCACCCCTTCCTCCATCAATGAATGGACCCGTGCTGCACGACACTGAAGATTAGTCACAACTACACAATTACGCTGGCATATATCTCCATTTGTAAAGATTTTCAATTATTTTTAATGATAAAAAAAGAAAAAAAATTACCTTTTCTTCATATCTACTCTTAAGGATTTGTATTTTCCAAACATTATTTAAAACTATCAATTATTTTTCAGAAAATATTTAACGTTTAGATATTTTATCATTGTAAAAAATATAAATTAGTGTCAATTATTATTATTAATCAAAGATTCTTAATACAATTTTTATTTATTCTTGCCTAAGATAGCAGGAGATTATTTTGGCTTTTTTTTAACAATAATAATACTAACACTAACTGAACAAGTATATGAAATCGTGATTGAAACAGTGTCTACAACAAAGCTGCAAGCGGATTGTACCTGGCCCTAATGCTCCCCTGCGGCGCACGTTGCCACTGAACCACAAGGTGAAAGACAATTGCATTATTAAGGTTAAAAGAAGGAATTAAAAATATCGTTAAAACACATAAAAGACTGAAATTGTCTTCACGATATTTTTAATGCATTCTGTTTACCCAACAATGTACAATTCAATCTTCCTTAGCAGATCTATGATTAAGTTATAAAAGCAGTTTTTTTTTTCTACTACTTTCCCTATTTCGCTTGATATCTTTATATTAATTAAAAATATGATCGAACAACCCCTAAACAAACCAAACTGGATGGACGGAGTTCATTACAGACGGATTTAGATGAATGGCTCCCTCCTGGCGGAGTGATATCTGAAGAAACTTCTCACAGAGATATCGATCAAACTTCTTCACAAAATCCCATTTATTCTCCTTTGCGTTATAAAAAAAAAAAAGGTTTATTTCCTTCTTTTATTTTTATTTTATTTACATTTTTCATCAGTAATGCCTGCAATACCGAAATGGAAGTATGTAATCAAATTAAGGCACCTTTTTAGCAACTGTTTTAGCAAAATTTCAACAACTGCACCATTCGGAGTATAAGATTTAATGGTGAAATATACTTTAAACTTGTTTACTAAATATCCGAATAACATCGTTTAGCTCTTTTGTCCTGCTAAAAATAGATAAGGTATTATGTAAATAGAAGAAAAAAAAAAATTTGGAAAATGAAAAAAAGTATAAAAATAAATGGACTTAACTATCAGAAGAAGAAATCCTACAGAAATACACTCATGTCCATAAATTAAAAGGATAATGAAGTTCAGGCAAAGAATGAGACAGAAGCAAAACAAATTTGACTTATTTGTAAAGTCTATTTATTAAACAAAAGGTAAAGAAAAAAAGAGGCTATATGTTTGACGTAATTAAAAAAATTGCGATTTTTACTCCCTGGAGCAAATTTCAAAAAAGCATCTATTTACAAAAAACAGTATAACATGGTTAGCATGATGGTTAATATGGAGTATGTCTCCCGGACGATGCAATACAGGCCTTACGACGCCTAGGCATGATGAGTATCAAATTATCAATCTGATCTTGAGGAATATTACACCACTCATCAAGCAATGCCCGCCGAAGTTCCGGTTGACAGGTGGGAGGGGGTTGACGGGCTGCAATTCGTCGTCAGCCAAGCATATCCCACACATGCTCTATTGATTCAAGTCAGGTGAGTATGCTGGCCAATCCATGCGGGTGATATCCTCCAATTGAAGGCATTCGTTTACAATGTTTGCACGGTGAGGACGGGCATTGTCATCCATAAACAGAAATTCAGCACCCATGGCGCCCCGAAACAAACGTACATGTTGTCCCAGAATGACATCCCGATAGATGTGGCCTGTCATCGTTACACTCTGAACATGCAGGTCAGTTCTGGAACCAAGAATAATTCCTCCCCAAACGAGCCATCCTGCACTACCGTAACGGTGTCGTTCAATGGTGTTCTCTTGGTGGTAACGGGTACCTGGGGCTCTCCATACGAATGTCCGGCGAGAATCAGACTGCGAACTAAACCTGGACTCGTCGGAAAACATCACACAAGACCACTGTTGCGGTGTCCACAATGCATGCTCTCTACTCCAGGTTAACACTCTGGACGATTCCAAGTTCCTCGGATACTTCCAGCTGGGTACGTCCACATTCCAGTCGTCCGATAATTCTACCACGTAAAATCATCCAAATGCTTCCTTTGTGCTATAACTAAGCGGTTATTGCACTGAAAGGCTTTTAAAGCGCTTGTGAACAATTTTACTTCTTTGTCACCATTCCTTATATACCCCTCTCTTACACTCTCGTCATTGTGACGTACTATCCACGCCATCTGGTGGTTTCCTGTAATTTGCATATTCTTCATCAAGATGTGTGGGATAATTCTACAGGTGAAATTTTTATTTTAGAATTCAATTTCTGTGTGATTCTGAATTATCCTTAATTTATGGACATGAGTGTATTATCAATAACACTTCTATATTCTTATAAAAGAAAGCTTGATTAGAATCTGGAACAATAACCACAGATATAATATTCAAGGTAATAGTAACAATAATGTTAATTAATTAAAGTAATATCAATTAATGAAAATAATATAATTTCTAATTTATCCAGCAGTTTATTAGGATTTTATTATTGCTATAATTTCAATGAATAACAATATTAAATGTCACAATTGGCCATAAAAGAATATTTCCATGAAAATATTATTTGAGTACATTCATCTTGATATTAATATATTTTTTACATCTATAATTGCATTCATTTCGGAAAGGAAGTTATTAATACTATTTAAATATAAAAAGTCATTAATATATTCAAAATTTTATTTGTTTAATGAATTTTTTTAAGAATTTTTGTGGCAACTTTCATAATTATAATTAATTTTTTTGATTAACGTATCTATTACGATTGAAAACTTATTGTAGCATATTTCCACAGAAGAGTTTCGGCATTTCATCCCCAGCTGAGAGGAATGCATATTTTTGAAAAGTACATACTAATAACAACCCATCACTCAAATTAGACAACAGACGAGTAATGTTGTGGGTAGTTGTATATTACATGCAATTAATGTTTTGTAATAACACTACCTATCACAATCTGATAGCAGATACGGTAGAGTTTTGCGCATTTCATTGCCAGCAGAGATGAATGTACATTCTTTGACAAGTACATAATAACAACTTGTCATTCAAATTAGACGCAGACAAGTAGTGTTGTGGGTAGTTATATTACATGCAATTAGTGTTTTGTAATAACACAACCTATCACATTCTGATGGCAGATATTCAGTGTTATGTGTAATAAGATCACATGAGGCAATTACGATTGTCTGTGCGACTTTCACGCGTCGAAACAATTACAGATGGAACATGGGCTGCACCATGAATTGTTGCATCGTTATGGATGAGAGACCATGAACTGATAAAATGTCTACTTCACTCAGAAGTGAGGGAAACTGACCCACCTCTCTCTAAGGGGAGGCTTTTGGAGAAGAAAGAAAGGAATTCTGCGACGAGTTGACAAAGAGTGTTATTTTCCTCTGAAGTGACAGAACAGGCCGGAGTTTTCCTCCTGTTCTGTCACTTCAAAGTGCGCCTCTTGTGGCTTCGTGTATTACTCGTGAGATAATTAAGGCTTGTCGCAGACTACGTGTTTTGAGAATCGACTTAGACTCGAGAACTCCGACCTTGGAATGAACTACACTTGTGATTTAATCGTGCACTAGTGATCAAATTTATATTTTTAATTTTCCTCCTTTTGTATAATAACCCATAGTTTTGCATTTGTGCATACATAGTGCTTGTAAATAAAACTAATGTTTTTCCATGGTTCAGAAAGATTCAGATTCCTTCTTCTTGTAGCCGTTATTGGTCTAGTATAGGCTTAGACGTTACAACATTCACCTTCATATTATTATTTTTTTTTTCGGAAATTAGTATTTCAATATCAAAAAGTAAATAATATGTTCAAAATTATATTTGTTTTTTCAATCTTTAAAGAATTTTTTCTGGTACTCTTCATAATTAAAATTAAAATTTTTATTTAATCACCGTATTTATTAAGATTGAAAATTTCTGTAAAAAAAATATTTACAAAGCAGTACAAAAATGAGCTTATTTATTTTAATCATATATGCGGAATTAGAAATTTTAATTTTCTGCGTATGAAAAAGAATTGATTGATAAAAAAAAAAATAAATAAATTACAAAAAATAAAATAAAAAATAAAAAAATACTTGAATTCTCCTAGTATGTCGTACAATTAGCATATCTATAGAATTCAAATAAACCCGGTTGATTTTATATATCATTCATGTACATAACTTATAAAAGTACTGCGAATTAATGGGAGTTTAAATGATTCATCAATCTATATTTTCGCGTTAACAGTTAACACAAATAATGAATATTAACCAATTTTTCCTGCCTTTACCCCATATTTATCTCGCATGTGGAAAGAAGGGAAGTAACAAATAAAAACAAGTTTCTGACGCACTGGAGCCAAGTGAAACATCCGGGGTTAAACCAAACGGGTTTTAACTGTGGGGTTAGGGTAAGACTTCTTCTTTCTAGGGAGTTTTAACGCCCTGATTTGGCAACGAGCGATTGTTGACAGACAATTCCATTGTGTGTTTTGTAAGACCTAAACTCTAGTTCTAACAATTCAAAACGGGAAATCGTTCAAGGTATGAAAAAATCTTATTATTATTTACATTTATTTAATTTTTTTTTTTTTTGGGGGAGGGATTTGATTATTGAGAACAGAGTTCGTTTGGCGATATCTAAGACATTTGACTATTGCTTGCTGACCAAATGTTGTTTACAGTGTCAAGTTTAGATGTTGATGTGTGCTTCGGCTAGATTCCTCCGCACAAAATAAAAGTTCTTTAGATGACGCAGTTGTTTAATTGTGAAATATTCCAGTGGTTATACGTTTCCGCTTAAGAAAATAGTTCTGTGAAGAATTTTATTAAAATAAACTTTCTCCGTTTTGTAAATTTTTTTTCCCCTTATTTTTGGTTTATATATATATATATATATATATATATACATATATTAAATTTCATTTGATGCCTTTTCTATGTTTAACTTGCGTTGATAATTATTTTTTTGCAATATATTATTTTTTAATCTCAATTTTTTAACACTTTCGTTTAATTTATTTCCATTATATTTTTCATGCTTATCGTGTGATATTTTTTTAATATTCTGATAATTTTTCATAAATAAAGATATATATATGTTTGTTTGTTTTAAACGAATAGTACAACGGATAATACGAGTATTCGTGTATCCATACTCACTTTTTTGACTAAATCATTAATTATCAAACTTAAGAAATAAGAAAAATTGAAAAATAATAAGTATATTTATTCATTATATATTATTATTTTATTATATATATATTCTCTACAAAATTTACAGTGAGGAAATGTATTATTTTCAATTGAAAAATCATTTATACAATTAAAGTTTAAATTTACAAATAAAGTTTACACATCAATTAATTACATGGGTAAAAATGTTTCTTACAGCCTTCAGCAAAAGAGCAATGCAAATTAACGGAAGATTCAGTGTTATGTTTAAAATAAAATATTTGACAATGTTTTAAGCAAATTTATTCGTGGCCATTTTACAAAATGGTCTATATTAATTCTCTACATTAATATAACATGTAAGGATAAATTACTCAGTAGGTTGCTGTATTGTATTGTATATTTTGCATTACGTAAATTTAAAAATAAAATATTCAAAAATTGCATTAAATGATTTTTTTCAAAACTCTGTGATACAAATAAAAATACATTTCTGTAATTTTAAATTTCGCAATGTTTTTAAAAAGAAAACATATTTTTCTTTGTGGTTGTAGCATTGTATAATATGAAGTCATTTTCTTTTTTTCGTGTTTTTTTTCTTTTTCCCTCTTTATTTTAATTGTTTCCTTTAATCATAAGCCTCACAGCCCATTCTATCATATTTTTACTTATAGTTTTGATTCAGAACCGAGGTACGCTTCGCTTACAGTTACTCTAATCCAGGGTGGCCAACCCAAATGATCTTGCGGGCCAATTTGGGAATGCATCCTAACTCTGTGGGCCACATATAAAATTATATATCCCCATATTAGATTTAGACCCACTGTAGGTATTTTTTGAACTGAAAAATTGTAACATAATGAGTTATTATTATTGTGTTTACTATTGTTCTTACATGTAAACATAGATAAATAATAATAATGATATTAAACGCACATAAAGAAATATATAACATTAAATGAAATATAAAAAAAAAAAAAATAAAACACTTAAAATAAAATTATATAAATATAAATGAAATAAAAAATATAAATCATTAAAAAGTATTTATTTTACTAGTGCGATATTTGTTTCTCCACTCATCATGAGTTCGTAGAATATAATTTTTAGTTATTCCAAACTCATAACTGCAAACTCACCATTAAAACAGGCAATATCTGTCCTATATTCACAAAGTTATTATTTTAAAAATCAAAACTAATTTTTTTCTCATAATTTGGACAGTTAACTTTTGAATACAAGGATGCACACATATGCATTTTTAATGCATTGGTTTTCACTACTTTGGCCATTATAAAAATAAATATAGTTTGTAAAAGTGTGATAAATCTCAGTCCGGAAATATATTCAAGGCGGGCCGCGAGTTGGCCACCCCTGCTTTAGTCTCTCCTGTTGAATGTCATAGATTTGAGGAAAACATTTATATATAAAATATATATATATGTGTGTATGTGTTAGAAAATATTTTCTATCTGTCAGATTTGAGGAAAAAATTAAAAAATAAAACATCATCAACCTATATTTATTTTAGAAAAAAAAATTAAGTGTGAATAAATTAGAATCTTTAAAACTTCTTTCAGTTAAGAAACTTATTTCATGAATAATATTGTACATTTTCCTGATCTTTGACATATCTTTTATTCTTCGGTACAGATTATATTCTTAAAGAAACACACAGAAAAAGAAAATTAATGGAAAATCATGTGACGTTGATTTGTTTTCGGACAGTAAAAAACGAAAGCGTGAAAAAACAGGCACATTTGAAATCACGTGCTCCCTGCTGTCTCAAACCCCAGTCGTTTTCAACCCTATTTTTCTGTGCATTCTGCATCCTTTTCCCCCCCGCCTTCTTTCTATTAAGAACGCTGGCTGCCCCCCTCCAATCCATTCTCTCCTTAAACTTTGACCCCGATTTCAACCCCAGCCTTGTCCCCTCAGTTCTTCGAATACTTGTTGTTCAACGAGAAGTTTCGAGAATTTTTCGGGGAGTTCTAAAGATCAAACAGAGAGGGGGTGGAAAGGTGGATAAAGAAGCAAACCTGAAGAATTCGTACCTAATCTTTAAGATTTCGATTTACCCCATGATGATTTGAGTTTTGTTGAAGCTCCGTGGCTGCGCAACAGCCGTTAGCTTCCATCTTGGATTGACCATTGGGAAGATGAAAGAGCATTGCTGGGAAAGAAAGCGGTGTAGACTAAAAAGAATCTTTGCCCAAATACTAAAAGAAACTTTAATAGAAGTAGGTTCTTTTTTTTTAATTTTTATTATTATAATAATAAAGATGAAAGTAATTAAAATACATGAGAGAGAATAAAATAAAATGAACGAGTAACTGAAAGAGCACAAAAAGGAAGTTAAATATACTGGGTAGAGAGATTGGAAAAAGAAAATAAAACAGAAATGATTAAATCGTTGGGATGGTGAGAAAAATCTCTAGATAGTGTTGAGAACTTAACAGATTTTAATCCCATACTGTTACTAAAATTTAAGACATTATTTAGATAAGAATAAGAGTGAATTATATAAACCATGGTTTATATGTTTGGATTTATAAACACGGGTGGCCAACTCAAATGATCTTGCAAATGATGACTTTGAAATGCATCACAACTCCGCGGGCAGCATATAAAGTTCTATATCCCCATTAGATTTAGTCCCACTATAGAATTTTTTGAAATAAAATGAAATATGAAAGTGAATAACAAAAAGTTACTACTTATTTAATCTCAATCATTCTATAGATCAGGGATGGGCAAACTACGGCCCGCGGATAGAATATTAATGTGCCGGTCCGAGGCAAATTTAAAAAATATATATTGATAAATTATATATCCATCTCCTTACTTTGATTAAATATTATTTTTTCTTCCTTTTTTTCAAAGGACTGATGTTTTTCACTTTCTCTTTTTGTTCTTACAAATCATAAATCGACGGAAATTGCAAGCACAGATAGCTTCTCAATTGTAAAGTGTTAAAAGCAAGTTCTTTGTTAGTTATATAGCTGTAGATTGGCGCCAACAAGTCAGTTTTACAAATCATTATCTAAAGTAAGTTTCCAAATTTAATCTCTCACGCCCAGAAATCAGTGCTATGTTTGCTTCATCTTATACATGTGAAGAAGTTTTTCAACTATGAACCCTTTGAAAGAATTATTCCAGAAGTAGACTGACAGATGAACATTTGACCTCGTTCCTTAGAATCAGTACATATCACTGAAACCTCAATGTAAGAACTTTTAAAAAGGAAATAGTAATTTCTTCATCTCATTAACATATTTAAATTATAATACTTATATATATTGTTTTTAAATTAAAAAATTTATCTTGGACAGCCAAATCTTTTATTTTTTTCGATTTTTGGCCCGTGACCGAAAAGTTTGCGTGCATTTGCTGGTTTAAAGTCTTCCGAACCACTGCAAACATCTCATGGCAGAACACAGAGTTGTCCTTGGAATTGAGGCCTAAGAGGAATTCGCTATCATTTTTTACCAATGCAGATGGCAATACATCTACTTTTATTCCATAAAGCAAGAACTGAGCCACTGTTACTCATTTATCATTATCAACGGGGCACATGTAGTTTGAAGATTTGCTGCGGACGCGAGTAACACTACCCCCTACCACGCTCTACGACCCTATTGGGCCGGGACCTACGGTTTAAAAAGGTTTACATATTATATTTCTAATATAAATTGCTATTTCTAGTATTTCTAATTTATATTATATTTCTAAAATTAATACTTACTAAAATAAATATTTCTAATACAAATTACTATTTCTAATTTATTTTATATTTCAAAAATTACTATTTCTAATACAAATTACTATTTCTAATACAAATTACTATTTCTAGTATTTCTAATTTAAATTATATTTCAAAATTACTATTTCTAATACAAATTACTATTTCTAGTATTTCTAATTTATATTATATTTCAAAAATTACTATTTCTAATACAAATTACTATTTCTAGTATTTTGATTTGTATTATATTTCTAAAATTACTATTTCTAATACAAATTACTATTTCTAGTATTTCTAATTTATATTATATTTCAAAAATTACTATTTCTAATACAAATTATTATTTCTAGTATTTCTGATTTATATTATATATCTAAATTTAATATTTCTCTAATACAAATTACTATTTCTAGGGCTTTCATTTATATTATATTTCTAAATTAATATTTCTAATATAAATTTCTATTTTTAGTATTTCTGATTTATATTATATTTCTAAAATTACTATTTCTAGGTCGCGGGCCAAAAATCGAAAAAAAAAAAGTTTGGCTAGCTAAGATAAATTTTTCTAAAATTTAAAAAAACAATATACAAGTATTACAATTTAAATATGTTAATGAGATGAATGAAATTGCTATTACATTTTTAAAGGTCCTTATATTGAGATTCGAAGTGAGATGGACTGATTCTAAGGAACGAGGCTAAATGCTCATCTGTCAGTCTCCTTCTGAAATAATTCTTTCTAAGGTTCATAGTTGAAAACACTCGTTGACGTGTATAAGATGAAGCAAACATAGCACTGAATTTCTGGGCGTGAGATATTAAATTCGGCAAACTTACTTTCGATATTGATTTGTAAAACTCTAACTTTGGCATATTTAGAAACAACTGCTGGAGATGATTGTTAGATTGCAACTGAATGAATTCAACCTGCAAATCTGACCTCATTGCTTCACAATTTAAATGCTTGTTGGCGCTAATCTGCAGCTATAATTTACCACGTTTAACACTTTAACGATTGAAAGCTGTCTGTGCTTGCTGTTTCCGTCGATGTATGTTTCGTAGATGAAAAATAGAAAGTAAAAAAGATCATCAGTCCTTTGAAAAAAAGTAAGGAAAAAAAATAATATTTAATCAAAGTAGAAAAGGAGATGCATATATAACATATATTTCTTTTTAATTTGCCTGGGACCGGCAAATAAAAATTCTATCCTCGGGCCGGATAGAACCTTTCGGAGGACCGGAGTTGGCCCGCGGGCCGTAGTTTCCATCCTAGGTCTAAGAACTTGCACAGCGTAGCAGGGGGGGTGCTGGCGGACGCTTTCCAATCTATTTTTAGCAGAACGAGCTAAACGAGCTAATCCCCCTTTCGTTTGACCGAGGTCAGTGAAGGTTCATTCATCATCGCGACAGAAGACGACTTATCTGGCTGGCCCCGGTTTGACGTGGGGGGAAGGGGGAGAAGGGGGACGAATTAGACCACACATAACGCTGCCCAGGGTGCACCACTAGGAGGCAAGTCTATATTAAAGTCACAACTGTCTGGGTCAGGGATGGCCACAACTACGGCCCACCGGAAGGTTCTATTCGGCCCTTGGATAGAATTTCAATTTTTGTCTCGGACTGGCAAATTAAAATTCTCTCTCTCTCTCTATATATATATATGCATATATATATATACATATATATAATTTATATTTATATAAATATACTATGTATATATATATATTTATATATTATGTATCCGTCTCCTTTCTACTTTGATAAAATATTTTTTGAAAGAACTGAAATATCTTTTTTACTTTTCTATTTTTTTACTACAAAAACATAAATCAACGGAAATAGCAAGCACAGACAGTGCTGTGTTTGCTTCATCTTATACACGTGAACAAGTGTTTTCAACCATGAACCTTAGAAAAGAATTATTTCAGAAGTAGACTGACAGATGAGCATTTAGCCTCGTTCCTTAGAATCAGTACATCTCACTTCGAATCTCAATGTAAGGAACTTTTAAAGATGAATTTCATTAATCTCATTATCATATTTAAATTGCAATACTTGTATATTGTTCATAAAAATTTTAGAAAAATTTATCTTGGACCATAAACTTTTTTTCGATTTTGGCCCGCGACCGAAAAAAGCTTACCCATCCCTCAGTCTGGGTGTACCACTAGAACAAGGATGACCAACCCCAATGATCTTGAGGCATATAAAATTACATATCCCTGTATTAGAGTTAGACACCCTATAGACATTTTTTTTGGATTAAAAGTTGAAACATAATGAATTATTATTATTGTGTTTGCTATTAATCTTACATGTAAACATAAATATTATACCAAATACTTCTAAAGAATATAGAACACTAAAGATGAAATATTTTTTGTTCTTCGCAAACACTTAGACAGTTGTTTTTAATTCCTTAAGGCAAATGCTGCACAGCCTTTACTCGTTTAGCCCTACCAGAGAGGTGCGTGCAGCTGGAAGATGTTACGGACGCGGTGTAATACTACGCCCGTAACGCTCTATGATCTTATTAGACTGGGACCTACAGGTTTAAAGTGGATTCCGGACCACTACAAATACCCATGCAACCGCCGGGACTCGAACCCGAAAACTGTGTAGCCAAGCACCAGACCTCTAGCCACTCGCCCATTCAGGCCCTTAAAGATAAAATATGAAAATATGTATAAATATAAACAAAATAAAAAATGAAATCATTAAATAATATTTATTTTACTAATGCGATATTTCTTTTATCATTTTTTCACTTAGCTTTTGCAAATCGATCTCAATTTGGCAATTTGCACATCGTAATTGTTGTTGCCTCCGTTACGTTTGAGCGTCTTTGATGTTTGGTCAATTTAATTTTCGAAAAAAACGATTCGCAGGTGTAAGTTGAACCAAAAGCGCTAACACCTCTTTGTGCCAGATTTCACAAATTGGAAAAATTTTCTATATATATATGTCGTATATATATATCAATATCTGTCATATATTATGTCTTATGTTATCAATATCTGTCCTATATACGCAAGAATATTATTTTAAAATCAATGTTAAATTTTGACTGTAATTTTAGCAGTTTTGAATATATAGTTGCACACATAATGAATTTTTTTAATACGTTGATTTTCACTATTTTGGCCATTATAAAATCAGCATATTTTTGTAAAAGTGTGATAAATCTCACGGGCCTGAAAAAGTATTCAATGCGGGCCGCGGGTTGGCCACCCCTACACTAGGACTGTCTGGGTGAACATCTACAACACTTTGGAATTTTTGGCGAACCAAACTGCCCTCATTGTGAGTTGGCAGAACTAATGAATTGAGCTCCTCTCCATCGTTGCTTGGCACTTCCTGTCGAATTCGAGATGGCTGACTACTGGTAAGATAGAGAACATTTAAGGCAATGGCTTCTGTCAACTTTCTTGAATCCTTTTGTGTGCATATTCTTTTTTGTTATCTATTTTTCCACTTTTATATTACTTTTCCAGCGGCCTGATGGCCGAGTGGCTAGCGCTCTGACACTCGGTATCACAGGCTTCGGGTTCGAATATCCTCGGTGAAATAGATGTTTGTAAGATTTCGGAATCCACTTTAAACCGTAGGCCAGTTCTAATATTATCGTAGAGCATTGTAAGAATAGTGTTACTCGCGTTCGTAGTCTATCTTCAAGCTACACGTGCCCTTTAGGTAGTTATAAATCACTAACAGTGGTGCAGACCTTGCTTACTGCATAAAGTTTAATTATCTTTTTGTAATGCGAACTGCATTAGGAAAGCATACTACCTTGCCATTGGAAATGAAAAAAAAAATATATATGTTCCATCCCAACAATTATATACCTCAAAATTACATTGGTTCAAAAATTATTGTACTTTTACATATATTTCAAATCATTCTTTTTTTTATATTATTTATTTATAATTTTTATTATTTTTTTTTTTACAGATTAATCAGAGAGCAGGAAATATAACGCAATACCGCTGCCACAGACTACTTCCTGGAAATATATTGTCTTAAGACAAGATATCCAGTTTTATGAATGATATTTTTCTCATAAATAAAGGATATTCAGGCGATTTATAAGTTTCGAAACAAAAATCATTGCGAATATGTGCTTCATCTCGTCTCTCCAGCATATGGCATACTCGAAAATTGCAGTTGCACTATGCAATCAAACGGATATGAAAGCTCCATTTAATGAATTAAAACATTTGTTATGGTTCCATATCCGATAGAGCTACCTGATATCATTTTTGGAATTGTTGAAAGAGCAAAACAAAAGTGAAAGTTTTAAAATTACCTGAAATGTTAAAAACAGACTTGATTATTGTACTGAAAGCAACGGTGGTACTAATTTGCATGTGGTTTATGGACAACTCAGACATTCTAGAACTAGATTTTGATTACATAAGTAGATTTCAGTGGAGATGCGAGGGTACCATCGATAGTGTAAGAACTGCCCAAGCACTCGTCCGCAGAGAGACGCCCCCGCGACAATGCGTCGCACATCTGCATCTTCTTATTGTCTGGAGGTTGATGTCCGGAGATTGGAGAGAAGATTTGGACTTGACATGCTTTGCATTAGAGCTGAATTGAATTATTTGATCAGTACAGATTGGATGAGTGACTGGTGTAAGTATACCGGGATACATAATTATAGATCTTTTGAACTCTAGCAATCATAATGGTTCGTAGTAGCCTTCTCTTTGAACCCAGAAGTCAATTGAAGGACAATTACAGTCACTTACTTGGGTCACTGACCATTCGTAGAATGCAGCCTGGATGTCCGGGTTTTATGTATAAGGAACCCATTACTGAAATGTGAAATCAAAGTCCGGCAGCAATAAAAGAAGGTATTAAGAGACCATTTTAAATTTTTTTGTAATTTGTATTGCAAATTTCGATATATTATTGTGTGTGTATATATATATACAATTTTACATACAAATGCTTCTGTAAAAATAAAATAATTATTGAAATGTTAGTTTCACATTAATATTCCTCAAATGAATGTATTATTCTTCCTTACTAGAGTAGAATTTTCATGGCTGGATTCTAAAAAAAAGGCAGCGTATTTCTTAGAATATATGTATATTTATATATATATTTACTAGCAGAACCTGGTGTACGCTGTCCTGCCAAAAAAAAAGTATTGTAATAAATTATACATCGTGAAAATATTCTCATGTGTATTCCAATATCTATAATATGCATGCTAATTTTAATGGATATCGTTTGAATGGTACATAAGATGAAATGCTGCAGGACTCTCTGGTGGTGAGTAACAATAAAAAGTGGATAGCGCGAACAAGTTGACCATACTCGAATACATATTACTATCAATTTCAATTGCGATTGGTTGAACAGTGTAGAAGTTGATAGACTATAGCAGGGCTCTCCAAACTTTCCAGCCTTATGACCATGTTGTTTACTCCAGTAAGTACCAAGGGCCAAAATCGTTTTAACTATTCTGCCATTATCTATAATTTCTAATGTTTTAATGTGTTTTTTATCCAAATTATTACAGCAACAATAAGCTATTCGCTGTCGCGGCCGGATTGACGACACTGGTGGGTCGAATTTGGCCCGCGGGTCATGGTTTGGAGACCCCTGGACTATAGCACCATCTGGTGACGACTGATAACAAAGGGGATAGCATAAAAACATTCTCCATTCTCAACAGCCAAATCAGATTTGGAAATCGCTCAAAGATTGGAAAATAAAGTTCTTCGAATGATTACACATTCACCTTGGTACTCCAGAAAGGAGGATATTAGAAACTCTCTCGACCTTCCTAGTAGTAGATAATCCATCTTCAATACCTCTAAAACGTTTTATGACTCTATCCCTTTCACTGGTCATTCTGCTACTGGTAATGAGCGTGTGTAACTCACATTGATTGTGCCACAACCTAGTGGGTTAATTTTCCTGTTTTTCTCCTATGCGTCACTAAAATGCAGGGCAGTTACCCTTAAAAATCCTCCCGGAAGACAATGTCCTCTTTTCATCGCTGGTCTGTTCATGACATGATGTAATTAAGCCAATGCGAAAAACAACCAATTATAAAAAACGATATCTGCAATTCATAAATAGAAACATTTAGTCAGTTTTAAATTCTTTAACTTTTATGCTAATGTTCGTCTTGAGATTTTGAAAAGCAAACCATTCATTTGTTAGATGATATATAAAGATGAAATTTCCTTTTCGCGTGTTTACTTAACACGCATTAATATTCATTTTTTGTATTGTTAAAAATATTTTATAAGTAAATTGACTGGAAATTATTTTTCTTCACGTGAACAACCAATAAAACTAATGATATGATCCGTTAAAACCACAAATAAATAACTCTCTGCCATCAGAACTGCAGTGTTTAAAAAAAATTGAGATTTCTTTCGACATATTAACTAAAACGCAATGAATTTTCATAAAAATAATCCATTTACATGATGCTTGTCTTTTTTTAAATAAAATTTTGCATAAAAAACCCCTTTTCATAGGACTTCAGAAAATTAATTATCTCTAATCGCATCGGGAATTTCGTTAAATACTTTCTTTTACATCTTCTTAGAAAGGAATTCTTAGCAAATATTTTGTAAAATGTAAAAATGTTTTCAAAAAATTAATTTCCTAACAAAATTGAAGAACAATTATATTTATTTTATTAAATATATTTGCTTAAAAACTTTTATTTTTTTATTTAAAAATCGTAATTATTGATTCTGAAAATACTCTTAAATTATTTATATAAAAATAGTTTGCTTTTATTTTTGTGTGCTTTAAATTGTACAAAAAATAATTGCAAATGATTTCAGACATGCAATAAATTAATCTATCTAATCAGAATTTGTAGACAATAATTCCGAATTTTTTATATTTCGATGAAGGAAATTGCAAGATTTCCATATTCTGTGCTGAGAATAAATCTTTAAGCCGAAATGGCTCTCCAATGTTTTTCAGAATTTGTGAATGTCAATATTCCTTTTCAAATGTCAATATTCGTTTCCAATTATAATAATACTAGAAACTGACACGGGCATTGAAGGTGTTTTCGTTTTGAAGCGATCAACTGGGAACTTAGCATATGTTACAGAAATATTCACATCAACATACGGACTGCCTGATTGAATGTTGCCGGAATGCTATATATCGGCGATATATATTGCCGAAGATCAACATCAGCTAAGAGCCTGTTACCATAATAATACTCCAGCATCATTTTTAGTGGACAATATTGCCATATTGGATTAGTTATTATTATTATTGAAAATATGTTAATTTTCCATAAAAATAACGCTGACCCTTACATAACATAAAGGTCAAACTTTTCAACGAAAGTTATTCAAAAAGACGGAATGCGGAAACAGATGCTCTCAGCAGTCGTGAAAAACAAATCAAATATAAAATGTCACTTGAAGATATTTGTGGTAGTTCAGAGAAAACCTGGTTTCTTCCCCCATGAAGATCATGATGATTAGCGTTTGGTTTGGTTTGTCGCTCTACGATCATCTTCTGTCTCACGAGGGCGTAACAAACCGGGACATACAGTTTAAAGTGGATTCCGAACCACTACAAACATCCCTGGCACCGCCGGCACTCGAACCCCAAACCTGTGGTACCGAACTCAGAGCGTCAGCCAATCGGCCATTCAGGCCTTTGATTAGCGCTTTGGAATTTTGAACAGAGCTGCATTTGAAATCGGACAGTTGAACTAACTTGCAGGATCCATTATGTTTATGATCGGTATGACCACGTTTTATTTAAAAATCGGAAGTTCCTTTTGACAAAAGGTTGGGGGCATCTTATTTTCCGTGGGAAGGGGGGATGTACCTTATTTTCGTCTTAGAAGTGAAATCCTTCCCCAAATCTATAATTATATGTCTTTAAATGTGTTACATATTGTCTTGTATGTGTGTGGTAGTTGTGTATGTGTAAATATAGCTGTGTGTTCTCCAACATGTGTCTCAGGTCTCAACGGAACCACACCCAGTTACAATTTGGACCTGCACACTACATTTTTACATTAAATATAAAAAAGTACAGTATTTTTACTGCATAGTTTTCAATTTAATCATAAAACGACATTTATGAAAAATCTTATATTTGATTTTATTTATCAACATTTAAACAATACTGACTTATCGTCTGATGATATTCAAAATTATTTTATAACGGAAGGTGAAAACTTTTATACATTGCTTAATAATTATCTTAAGTTTGAAAGAAAGTAATATTTTCTGAAAATCGATAAATATAGAAATTTTTTTACGATTATCTTTAAAAGATACTGCAATAATAGTATTAAATAAGCAATAACTTTATGCTGTTCAAACACACTTAACCATCTGATAAATAAAAAAAAAAAAATTACGTTAGTATTTCCTTAATGAGAATGTTTTTGCTTAAATAAATAAACAGACAAATCAAAAACTTCGAAACTTTTTTTTTTTTTCCAAAAAATCATACAAACTTAGGGGACATAAAAAAGACAATATAACACAGCAGTAATCCAATTAATACTTTTATAGTTTGTATTGTGTCTCTTTTAAAAAATTACCTTTTGATGAAATCCGCGTGTCTGTGATGGGACATTTTTATGGGTTAATCCAATTCTTTTTACCAATTTTTATGTTTTTAACAAACCATTAAAATACAATTAATCAACATTTTTTGTAGTTTTATTGATAAAATTCTATCTTGAAAAATTCCAAAACAAAAGAGCTCAAGTCTTCATCATCAGAAATAAAGGGGGAAAAAGCTATTATTTTACATCGCATCTTGGGTATTCTAAAAACGTGGCGGCGCAGACTTTGTGAAAAACATCAAATTACAGTGATTTCTGTCTCATGTTTTGAAAGAAATTTTCAATTTTCTGACAACATGAGCCTTTTGTGATCCTCAGACTTATATACTATAGTCCGTCAATTAAGAATTTTCTTTTACTGGACCGTTTCTGAAAAGAGTGTGATGCCAGTTTTTTTTGAAAAAGATACAATTATCACCTGCTTTTTGTCAGACAATCGCTCTTTCAAGATTTGGTAACAGCAGGTGTTTTTTTTCGAGCAATGAAATTAGATCTCATTTTTTGTCCTCTTGATTGAATTTTTCGCTTTGCTCTGTTTATGTGGTGAAAATAATAAAAGTTGCATAATTTCCTTTTCTATTGTTTTTCATTTTTTTTTTTTTCTTATTCATCTCGTAATTATCGCGACTTCTCAATTCCAGGATTTTTTTTTTTTTTTTTTTTTTTTGCTTAGTTTGTAGAACAGTTTATAAGAACTAAAATGTATATAAAAATTTTAACAAAATTTCAATTCCTATCCGTCCAATTACCTCTGTAACTTTTTTCTGAAAAAGATAAATTATTCTATTACTATAGCATTTTATAGATTTTGATATTAAATCTATTTACACAATTTGTTTATTATACGGTAAGTATCATCTTTTTTTTTGTATGTGTTTGTAAAGAAGTATATATAAGTGATGATTTAGAGAATTTTTGTTTAATATATTATCGTTATTAAAGCTATACCATTATTAAAGCTTTTAATGTCTTACTTAACATCGACAATACTTTACGTAGATTGAATTCGCAGCCGTGCGCATTCAAGAATTAGTTGTGTTAGCTACTATACTAGCAGCTCGTTGTGTCAGGATGGAATACTCTCTTTTTAATAATATTAATCTTTTTATTTACGCTATGAATACATACATACACTTGGCACCCTGTGCCACTTCTAAATACTATTGATATCTAAAAACCAAAGCCGGTCCCTGACCGTCTGTTTTTATCTGACGCTCTTAGCGTTCACCTCGTAGTCTCGAGATCTCACCGCAACTGCTACTTCCCGCGCTGGACCACAGTTACTGGTCACAGTTACCAGTTATAACCGCGACCTCTCGAAGGTTATAATTAAACCTACAGTTGTTATTCCTTTTAATACTAAATGCAGATGCCTGCATAGTCTTTTTAACATAATTTTTTTTTTTATTATTTTTTTAAGAACAAAATGTTTTAAATACCTAATTAAAATAAATTTAGTAACAAAATATTTTTTTAAATGCAGGATGATTGTAATTAAAGTCCCACATTCAAAATGCTGTATAAATAGAACGAGGGAAAAGGCATGGCATCAAAAACCAGTTCCAAGGTGTATTAATACATAGTGCTGTAAACGGCATAAAGAAAGTGAATTCCGCTGCGAATGATATTTTTGAATCGCAATGACAACACATTTGTCATGAGTTGCACCTTAAACCAAACGTAGTGTAGTGCTTGTTTGCTTCTGTTTTTAACGGATAAACATTCAACAGTTGCGACGCTGTTAATGAAAAGCCCATCCACCACGGCAAGGTCCATACCAAGCTGGACGAGAAGAATCTGTGTTACTGTTTTTGGAACTTGATGGCATACCGTTTGCCTCTTCTTCAAGTATCTTCATATCAAATTTGGATTCATTGTGACGAATAATTCTTTTTACAGCATTTTTAAAGTGGGGCTTTAATTATAATCTCCCTGTATATTAAATGAATACTCTAGAATTTATTTTTTAAAATGGTCAAGATTAAGCCTCTAGTTTTGCCTCTTGTGTTCGAAAAAAAAAACACAAGTTAGGATTTCCTCATCACATCTTGAATTGAAAAAGGTTCCCACCCCCCCCGGTGCAAAAATCTCATCTCCAAATAAAAGAAAATTAACTATAAACCGTCACAAAAATCTCACCCATCAAGACACAATGCGCAACGAAACGATCTCCAAACATCACCCAAGTGCATCTTAAATCACGCCTAATACAAATAAAACACATTAAGAGAATCTTTTTTCTACACCGTAAACGTCCCAGCACCTTCTTCCAGCCGCAACAAGTACCATCCAATAATGCACTCACATCACCCAGAAAGAGTCTACTCGGTGATTCATGAAAGTTTTCTGTTTTAGGATGATGGGCTTCTCTCTATAATCTGTTCTCTGAGATTGTCTTTTAGGTCGGTAGGCATCGCTCCAGCATGGTTTATACTGAAATAGGTCTCCTTTGGGTGTGATGAAGTTAAAATGGAGATTACGAATATGTCTTTGTAAAGCTCGCGTTTTGTTCCTGGGTGCTAGTTTTGGAAATATTACATTCACATAGTAGCGAACAGTGTTTTATTTGTTTACTTTTTTGTCGGAAATCATGTCTCTCAGCAATTTATTCGGTACATTCGTAAGTAATATAAATATTTTACTACAGGGTGATTATAATTAAAGTCCCACTTTCAAAATGCTGTCAAAAAAGAACCACTCTTCACAATGAGTTCAAATTTGTACTAAAGATACTTGAAGAACGGGAAACGGTACGGCATCAAAAACGTTCCAAAATGTAATAATGGATGGCACTGTAAGAGGTATAAAGAAAGTGAATTCGGCTGGCAGTGGTATTTTGAATCAAAATGACTACGCATTGGCATGAGTTTCACATTAAACCAACTGTAGTGGTCACTGTGCTTGATTATTTCGATTTTTTGACGGAACAAATGACTTTTCAGTCATTCAACAGTTGTGACACTGTGAGTTGAAAGCTCATCTACCACGACAAGATCATACCATATTGGATGGGGAAAAAACGGTGGAGCTTTTTCTGGAACTCTTTTGATGCCATACCGTTTCCCCTTTCTTCAAGTAACTTCAGTTAAAATTTGAACTCATTGTGACGAGTGGTTCTTGTCTTACAGCATTTTTGAATGTAGATTTAATGATATTCACCCTGTATTTTTATAAAATTATTTATAAAAATAAATATTTTTTTTTTAAATAATTTGAAATAATATATTTTTTTCATTTTACTTACTTTTTATTTTTATGGACTGTTTTCGTTTAGGCACTTTCAAGTACTTTCTACTGTATCCGTACTGTATATTTATTCAATTCCTTGTATTAGCTCAAACTCTCCCTATATATATATTTCAATCATTCATAAAATACTTTTTATTCATCCACTCAAGTTCAAATACATTTTTGAGCTTGTAGTTAATGACATCAGATGTTAATACAGTTTTTCAAATATTAATTCATTAATTAAATTTAATTAATTAATTATATTTTTTTTTAGATTTAAGTTGAATGTATCTACGAATAGATGGCGCCAGATAAACTTAAAAAAATAAATGAAAATTTATAAAGGACTTTCTGCAACAGAGTGAAAAAAGTAGGAATTGACTTTACAATTTTTTTTTCATATTACTTGTTTTTAGTGTTATTTATATTCCAGTGATATCTCTCATTTCGCCGAGATAAATAAAAAAATCGTAAGCAAGAACTCTCGTCTGTGATATCGAGCAGATTCCAGGTTTCCTCTGGTGACTGATGACTTTTTAAAGCAACAAATAAAGACTGATGGCTTTTTAAGTAAACAATACAGCAGGAAGTTTACTGTAGTGTTTCACTGGCAGTTGTTGTTTGTTTTGTTTTTTAAAAAAAAAGTAAATAAGTTCTGATAAAAGACAGTTTGGTTTTCCAAGGTGCTTATCTATAGACTTTAAAATAAATTGCACTTCGGGGGATTTTTTCTTTTCGTAAATCTTCGAAATTTATTACAATGCAATTATTACCAATTCAAAAAAAGTAAAATATGTACATGTACAAAATATAAACATTTTAAAAAATCTCTTTGTCAAATTTACTTTATTAAATAAATGTTTATCCTTATTTTTGAAGAACGTGACAAAACGTTTTAATAAGTAGTAAATATTCTAAATTTAAGTTGAAAATAGTTGTCAGCTCAAGAATTTGTTCAGAAATTTGAATAATTGATTGCTGATGTTTGTCTCACAATATTTATCTTTACACAGGATTATTATTTTTTACAGTTGAAAATAGTTGTCAGCTCAAGTATACGTTACCAACAAGTATACGTTTGAATAATTGATTGCTGATGTTTGTCTCCAATATTTATCTTTACACAGGATTATTATTTTTTACAGTTGAAAATAGTTGTCAGCTCAAGTATACGTTACCAACAAGTATACGTTTGAATAATTGATTGCTGATGTTTGTCTCCCAATATTTATCTTTACACAGGATTATTATTTTTTACAGTTGAAAATAGTTGTCAGCTCAAGTATACGTTACCAATTTAGCTACATTGTTTAACACATTGGAGAATTAAACAATAAATAATCATATAACTTTATAATTCCGGTAACCATAGGTTTTGTTTCTAATAAAGGATTATACTAAATTTCAGATAATGCTAGTTGTAAATTAAAAAAGAAAAATCAACATAAATCGATAGAGGTGAGATAAGCAAGTGAAATTAATTTTCTTCGGGTCTCAAAATTCAAAAACATCCTTTAAAAAATCATATCATTATAATTGAATTTGCATTTGAATTTGATTTGCATACACTGAAGGTTTCAATTGCGATATATTTCGTAATTTTTAACCCATTTAAAATGAGGTGCATTCACGTTTCAAATTGTTTTCGTCGAAATAATGATTTTCTTTTGTTCCATAATAAATAACAATGAAATCTTAACGTTTGGCCAAACGTTGAAGTTTAAAATTAAATTAACTAATATGATTTGCAAAGTTATCTGAAATATGAATGTCTTTTATACATTTAGTATCTTTAAATATTCTACAATTATAATTTTTTTTGATTAAAAATGGCATTTTAGTTCTTTATTTCGCATTGGGGTAAAAATTTGTAATGGCGTATAGTTAGAAATTTTAAAAATTTAGTTGCAAAATTTGTATTGGAAAAATTATTATTGATTTGTAAGGGATGTAGCCAAAAAGTATCTGGTTTAGTTTGCAGTCTGGGCCTCGCCAGACTTTCATATGGAGAGCGCCAGGTGCCCATTACCACCTAAAGAACACCATTGAACGACACCGTTACGGTGGTGCAGGATGGCTCATGCGTTTGGGGAGGAATTATTCTTGGTTCCAGAACAGACCTGCATGTTCAGAGTGTAACGATGACAGGCCACATCTATCGGGATGTTATTCTGGAACAGCATGTACGTTTGGGAGCCTTCGGGGGGCGCCATGGGTGCGGAATTTCTGTTTATGGATGACAACGCCCGTCCTCATCGTGCAAACATTGTAGACGAATGCTTCAATTGGAGGATATCACCTGTATGGATTGGCCAGCATACCACCGGACTTGAATCAATAGAGTATGTGTGGGATATGCTTGGCGGACGAATTGTAGCCCCGTCAACCCCTCCCACTTGTCAACCGAACTTCGAGGGCATTGCTTGATGAGTGGTGTATATTCCCCAAGATCAGATTGATAATTAGATACTCAGCATGCCTAGGCGTTGTAAGGCCTGTATTGCATCGTCCGGGAGACATACTTCATATTAACCATCATACTAACCATGTTATACTGTTTTTTGTAAAAAGGTTCTTTTTTTGAGATTTGCTCCAGGAGTAAAATCGCAATTTTTATTAATTATGTCAAACATATAGCATCTGTTTTGTTTCTTTACCTTTTTGTTTAATCAATAGACTTTACAAATAAGTGAAATTTATTTTGCTTCTGTCTCTTTCTTTGCCTGAACTTCATTATCCTTTAATTTATGGACATGAGTGTAATATACAACACTGAATTAAAAGCTTTTATAATATATATAGGCTCACATTTATAATTCCTTAGATCGTATAATTTTTCCACATTTAAAATTTTAAAAATATCTGAAATAATTTTAGATATTTTTTAAAATTTTAAATGTGGAAAACATACGATTCTAAGGAATTATAAATGTGAGCCTATAAAGATTAAAAGCTGTATCTAACAGGCAAAATGAATAAATATATAAATTATGTGGAATTGACATAACTCAAAGAGATATAATTAGTCAGTGTTACAGGCCTTATTGATATATTTATTGTAATATAACCAAGCAATATACGCTAATTAAATAATAATATATGCTATATGGTACAATATGCTATAAAAATCTTAATAAAAACTTTTATATAGCTTTCTTTTTTTACCTTTAGTAAATTTTCAGCTATTTTTTTTTAATGTTCGTAAAACTCTCTTCTTCTTCTGTTTCTATAAAACGATCTTCTGGTATCCAAAGATAATAAATAAATTAAATAAATAAGAGGAATATTTTCCAGAATCTTGATAAGCAACCCTCAAGGGACCAAAAGGAGACCAACAGGGTGGGTTCACTCGGAAGTGTGAGGAAAGAAAACAGGGAAAAAAAAAAGAAACACAGAGAGCAAGAAAAAGCCTCGAGTTTCGGCCTCTCCTTTTTCCCCTAGCCGGAATTCTCACTGTTCTGTGCATTTCGACTTTTGTTTCTTCTGTTTTGTGCGAGAGGCTTTCTTTCGTTCGTTTTCCAGCATTGATTTTCGCATCTCTTTTGTGTGGGTGGGTGGGGGGATTTCTTGTGTATTCAAAAAAGGGGATGTGTTTGTCTTCCTCAGTGCAATTACAGTTGTGAAAAGAAACAAGGGAAAAGGTGCCTCTTTTACTTATGTTGCACTGAAGTTATGACGCAAGATTGGGATTTCGATATCAGTCCTGGTGTCAAACGGACAAAAGAGCTTTGCGGAATTTGAAAAAATACCAATATACATACAGATATTAACAAGATGATCTGCTGTTTGTTTCTTAATGAATATGTTTATTCATTTTAAAAGATATATATTCACTTTAAAGATATTTAAATAATATTAAACTTCCATTAAGATAAAATTTAGATCTTTAATTGTTTTTTTTTTTTTATTATTTGACATAAATTTTAAGTGGGGGCTTTCATTTTTCTATTAATTAATCAAAGAAAGGATCAACAGTTAGTATTATAGATTAAACATTTATATCTGTCAAGCAGTTTGGGTTCGAATCTCAGCGTAATATAGGTGTTTGTAGTGGTTCGGTTCACTTTAAACAGTAGATCCCGGTCTAATAGGATAATTGATCTATATGGGGTAGTTTACTTGTTGCTTAATCTTTCAAGCTAGACGTGTCGTCTGAGTAGGGCTAAATGAGTAACTGCAGTGTAGCCATTGCTGATGGCACAAAGATTAACTGCCTCTGTACTGCCATCTGCATTAGAACAATATACATATTAAATTACAGGCATGTTGCAAACATATTAGAACGATTACATATTAGGCCGGGACATATGGTTTAAAGTGGATCCCGAACCACTACAATCATCCATGGCGTCGCCAGAACTCGAATGCGAAACCTGTGTCACAAAGAGCCACAGCCCGGTCATCAGGGCCGATATACTGTATACCATTGAATTAATGTGTATGCATATTAATATGTATACACTTACTATTGTAATTTCTTAAAACCAGATAACTTTCATATTTCAATCTTTTATAAATATCTAAAATTATTTGAATATCTCTTTACAAAAAGAATAAATAAATAAAAATAAAACTAACATAACTTTAAAAAAAACAGAATTATAGGCATACGGTGCTATATGCCACATTGATATATTTATTGTGACATAAATGCGTAACCTTAATATAAACTATAAAAGTAGTGATTAAAGCTAAGTAAGGCTTTAAATGTAGTAAATTTTGAGCATTTTTAATATATGATTTATTTTATATATTGAATCATTCATTCCAATACTGGCATCCAAACTATCATATTTCATCATTCAACACCGTCATATTTATATCTATATCTATATCTAATTTATAATTCTTTAGAAACAGATAAGTTTTCATTTTCCATTTTTATAAAAATATATAATTATCTGAAGATCTATGTTACAAATAAAAATTAATTAATTAAATTAACTTGACATAACTTAAAAAGATAGAAATACCGGAAGTCCATGATAGATGCCACATTCATATATTTATTGCAACATAACCAAGTAAACTTAATTAAGCGTACCTTTAGTAAATTTTGAGCCATTTTTACCATTTTCTTCATATCCTTAAAACACTCTTCTTCCTGTTTCTATCAAAAGGGCTTCTAGTATCCAAAGATAATAAATAAAAAAAAAAAAATAGGGGGAAATTTCCAGAATCCTGATAAGCAACCCTCAAGAGACCAACAGGAAACCAACAGGGTGGGTCCAATCGGAAGTGTGAGAAAAGAAATAAAGAAAAAAAAGTAACAAGAGCAAAAGCAGCCTCGAGTTTCGGCCTCTTCTTTTTCCCTAACCGAAATGCTCTCCGCTCTGTTCTTTTTCCGACTTTTGTTTCTTCCTTTTTTTTTTGTGCGAGAGGCTTTTTTCGTTCATTTCCCAGAAGTGATTCTCGTATCTCTTTGCGTGGGATTTTTTGTGTTCAAAAAACCAAGTTGTCTTTTATCTTGCTCGGTGCAGTGGCAGCGGCGAAAAGAAACAAAGGGAAAAGATATCTCCTTACTTATGTTGCACTGAACAGATGACAACAGATTGGGATTTCGATATCAATCCTGGTGTCAAACGAACAAAAATATCTTGCGGAATTCGAGAAAGTACCAATATATGTACTGCCATTAACAAGATGATCTGCAGTTTTTCTTCTTAATAAGTATGTATATTCATTTTACAAGCATTATTATTTTAATTTTTTAAGTAACAAATATTATACGTCCATTAAGATAATATTTAACTTTTAAATTGCATCTTATTAGTTAACGTATTATTTATCTGGTTGACTCGTTGCAGAAACGTTTTCACCGAAAACCTCATTTTAAGACAATCCGTAAAAAGGGAAAGGGAGATCAGCTTCCCTCACTTCTCATTAGAGTAGACATTTGTCACCTCGTGGTTTATTAATCCCGATTGGAGAACTCATGGTGTAGTCCATATTCTATCTACAATTGTTTCGACCTGTGAAGGTCGCACAGACATTCGTTAATTTCCTGTGTCTCATTACACGTGATACCGAATATCTGCTAACAGATTTGAGTGGCAGGTTGTTCTCATGAGTACAAAATACTAATAGCATGTAATATAACTACCCACAATACTGCTTGTCTGATGTGAAAGTTGTGTGATGGGTTATTAATATACTTGTCAAATTACATACATTCCTCATTCCTGGAAATGAAATGTCAAAACACTTCACCTTAGGAAAAAAATGTTACAATATTCTAAAATTTAATCTATTAAATTTAGAAGCACTATAATATTAATGTAAAGTAATACAAATTATACTTCCATTACGATAAAATTTTGATTTTAAATTTTTTTATTATTTGACACATTTCCCTTTTTTTTTTAAATTTGGACTTTTGTGCTTCTATTAACCACTTAGCGAATGAATAGCCGCTTAGACTTATAAATACTTCATCTAGTAACAATGTTAGGGTTTTACACCCTTGTGGTACAATGCATTGTATTTTTAGATTATTTTTCAAATTAAATGAATTTTGTTTTTATTATAGTCTAAAATTTAATCTATTAATCTCCCTCACATTAGGAACAGATCTGCATCATTTTTGAAGACAACATTTGCAATTTATTTCTCCACGGAATAAAAGGGTGTTATTTATGCATATTGATTTTACATGTCACTTTTTCATCTTCAGTGGCACAACAGCGTCTTGGTGGGCAAAGGTTGTCTGCCTAATGGCAGACTTCGAGACAAGAGATCTTCTCTGTTTACGGGGTAGGGTTGTCAATCCTACAACCAAAGCTCTACAGTCATATTAGACCAGGATCTATTGTTTAAAGTGGATTTCGAACACTACAAACATCCATGGCACAGACGGCACTCGAACCCGAAACCTGTTACACTGAGAGCAAGGCGCTCGGTTATCAGGCCCCTTCGAATATAATACAAAAATCAGATAAAAATGCAATGCATTTCAAAAACCTGGATGTGAAACCCTAGCACACTGTTACTTGTGGTAGTCATTTTTAATTTATTGTATCGATACTCGGCCATAAGTTCCTTTAGACTAAAAAAAAAAAGGCTGGTTATAGCCAGTGTTGGTAAAACGTCAATTTTTAGGTTATATATCAATGATTTTGAATTTTATGTTATTGAAAGTAGTTCAAGATGTTGTATTGTATTCCGATTGTAACCATTTAAATCATATGAAAAACTCCTTCTATTGAAAAATAATCAATATTTTTCCATCTGGCATTATGAAATATTTTAATGCACATATCCAATTGCAATTTCGTTTAAAATATTTTATCCTAACAATTACTTTTTATAAATTTCGATAAACACACTGTGCTGGGTCATTATATTTTGATATCGATCCAACTTCCTGTTACGGTCACCTTTAATTCTTTTTCCAATGTTCCCCGTTACCTCATACGATGACCCGTTACGTTTCGAAATCGATTGGCCAATCATCGACCATCAACTTTCTCGGAATCAAATACTGCGTCTCTAAAGAAACTCTATGCCCACATACGTCAGCACTTATGCCTCGTCCAAACCAAGTGGGAAAAAAATTCCAGATATTCGCAGCAAAGGCTATCACTTATCGGTTTGCTGTCAGATCCAGTAAGGCTATCGGATAGACCGGCCACGTCTTATCTGATAAGAAATGCATTCTTTGTACCCGGACGCAACAAACCCCATGTACAAGATCCGGGCATCCATACCTTTGGTTCTCAATCATTGGTTATGAGTGCAGACTGTGTTGTATCGATCTATCAGAGTGGACATGGAGTATGTAATGCTATAGGACAAGGGCTTGTTCAACCATGGTACGCTACTGAGCAAATTACTGTGACAAGTTTGTATGATGGTTTTCAATGCGTTAAATGTAGCGTTGAATTTGTAGATTGAAATGAAGATCGGGAATGAAAAAGATTCGAAATTCAAAGAAAAAAAAATGAATATTTAGAATTTCAAGGTTTCCTATAGTTTTTGTTTAGATATATAAATACCATATTTGTTGTAATAATTTGTATCGTTGGTTAGAGTACACAGACAGATATATATTTACAAATATATCTACAGATATATATTTACAAATTCAGATATATATACAGATACAGATATACACAGACAGATACAGACATATATTTACAAATTCTTCAGAAGAATGTTATTAAACTATAACTGTGTGTTTATATACAATCGTTAGTGTTCTGCAGCTCAAGATGGACATATATATTCATATGAGACCGGGAACCACCGCAAACATCCATTGCGCCGCCAGGAATCGAAACAGAAACATCCGAATGCAGCGCTAAAAAACTCTAGTGTTTCGGCCATCAGGCCATTTATATGTTATTTGTCATCATTGGAGCAACAGCCCCATGGCGGAACAAAACCATCTGCTCACTGATAGATTTCTAGACAGTAGATGTTTTCTTTTTTTAAGGGATAGGGTTGTTCAGCCCAACGCTCTACAGTCATATTGAAAAGAGGCCCACAGTTTAAAGTGGATACAGAAAAACAGCCCAATGGCGCCGCCGGGACTTGAACCCTGTGACACCAAGCTCCAGAACTCTAGTCATCCGGCCATGTTATTGAAATTGTTATTGTCATGTTATTGAAAGTGGTTCAAGATATTGTATTGTATTCTTTTTCTAATGCATCTGGCAATACAGATACAGTTATCTTTTATGACATCATCTTTATGCCTCACTGTTTCCCATTTTGCATTACTCAGGGGCATGTGTAGCTTGAAGATATGCTACGGACTACCCGCGCAGTCCTACGATCCTTTCCTACTTTACGATCCTTTTTAGAACGGCACCTACGGTTTAAGTGGATTCCGAACCGCTACAAATAGCCATGGCACTGTCGGGACTCGATAACGAAACCTGTCGTACCGAGCGCCACAGCGCTAGCCACTCGGCCATCAGTTCCCGCATGTTTTTGCAATCTGATTGTAGCCATTTTAACCATTTGACAAACTCATTATATAGAAAAAAAACAATATTTTTCAATCTGACATTATGATAACTTTCAATGCATGTATCCAATTACAATTTCGATCAAAATATGTTTTCTTAATAATTATTTTTATAAATTTCGATCAACACACTGTGCTGGGTCATTAAATTTTGGTATTGGTCCGACTTCCTGTTACGGTCACCTTTAATTATTTTCCAATGTTCCCGTTACCTCATACGATGACCCGTTACGTTTCGAAATCGATTGGCCAATCATCGACCCACAGCTTTCTCGAATCAAATACTGTGTTCTGAAAGAAACTCCAAGCACACATACGTCAGCACTCATGCCTCATCCAAACCAAGTGGGAAAAAAATTTCCAGATATTCGTAGCCAACGCTCTCACTTATCGGTTTGCTGTCAGATCCAGGCAAGTCTACCGAATAATCCGGCTCCGTCTTATCGGATAAGAAACGCTTCTTTGTATCCGGATGCAACAAACCCCATGCAAAAGATCCCGGCCATCCATAACTTTGGGTGCTCCATCATGAGTTATGGGTGCAGATTGGGTTGCATTGATCTGTCAGATTGGACATGGTGTATGTTAAGATATTATAGCGTAGTTTTTACTAAACTACCGTATGCTACTGAGCAAATTACTACGAGAATTTTGAATGGTGGTTTTCAATGCTTTAAGTGTAGCGTAAAATTTGTGTTCAGAAGTCATCGGGAAAGGTTAAAGGATGTGAAATTCAAAGGAAGAAATTAATATTTAGAAATTTAAAATTTTCTATAGTTTTTTTTTGATGTATGGATACAATGTTTGTTGTAATAATTTTTATCTTAGGTTCGGGTATATAAGGAGTATATATACATATATATCTATATGCATATATATATATATATATGTATGTGTGTGTGTGTGTGTGGTGTGACTAATCTCAGTTGCCAGCAGTGCTGAACGGACATTCCATGAGTAATCTGCTCATGGATAAAAATGGAAAGGGGCAGCTTCTGTTGTGATGCAGCATCGGCAGAAGTCTGACTTGGCACTGTGACGCTCTTACAGTCATATGAGACTGGGACCTACGGCTTCAATAGGGATTTCGAAAAACTATAATTATCCATGTCAGCGCCAGGACTCAAACTAGAAGCCTGCACAGCCAGCGCTAAAGCTCTAGTCACTCGGTCATCAAGCCTTTGGGGTTATTCATCATCATTGGTTCAACAGCCTCATGGTGGGCCAAGGCTGTCTGCTCACTGGCAGATTTTTGTTATTATATGTTTTCTATTCACAGGGAATGGTTATACGCCGAACGCTCTACAGTAATATTGGACTGGGGCCTAATGTTTAAATTGGATTCCGAGCCATTACATACATGGCACCGCTGGAACTCAAACCCTGTGGCAACGATTGCCAGAGTTTTAGTTTCTCAGTCTCACTTTAGTCTCAGATGTTACTATTGACTTAAAAAATCAGGTTGTAGTCTGTATTAGTAAAAGTAAATTTATATGGTATATCTCAACGATTTTGAATTTCATGTTATTGAAAGTTGTTCAAGATATTGTATTGTATTCCCATTGTAACTATTTGAGAAAATCAATATATTGAAAAAAACTCAATATTTTTCCATCTGACATTATGAAATCATTCAATGCATAAATTCAATAGCAATTTCCTTTAAAATATTTTTTTCTAAATAATTACATTTATAAATTTCGATAAATACACTGTGCTGGGTCATTAAATTCTGATATTGATCAATTTCTGTTACGGTCACCTTTAATTCTTTCCAATATTCCCCGTTACCTCATGTGATGACCAGTTACGTTTCGGAATCGATTGGCCAATCATCGACCCTCACAGCTTTCTCGCAATCAAATACGGCGTCTCAAAGAAACTCTATGCGCACATACGTCAGCACTCAAACCTCGTCGAAAGCAAGTGGAAAAAAAGTTCAGCTATTCGTAGCAAAAAACGCTATCGCCTTATCCGGTTTGCTGTCGGATCCAGGCAAGTCTATCGGAGAGTCGGCCACGTCTTATCGGATAAGAAACGCTTCTTTGTATCCGGATGCAACAAACCCTATGCAAATGATTCGGCCGTTCAATAACTTTGGATGCTCAATCAGGGGTTATGGGTGCAGATTGGATTGTATTGATTTACTCAATGTGGACATGGGTATGGAAAGCTATAGCGCAGAGGCTTAGCCAACCAACGTAAGCTACGGAACAAATTACTATGAGGAAGTCAATATGGTGGTTTTCGATGCGTTAAATGTAGCGTTAAATTTGTGTTTAGAAGTCGTCGTGGAAAGAAGAAAAAAAGATTGGAAATTCAAGAAAGAAATGAATATTAAAAAATTCAAAGGGTTTTCTAGAATTTTTGTTTAGATATATTAATGCAGTATTTTTTGCAATAATTGGTATTGCTGGTTAAGGTATATGAAATATATATATATATATATGTATATATTTGCAAATCCGTCAGAGGAGTATACGATAACTACTATGCTATACGTACGTAGTATACGTAATATACTACTATACATTTGTATACTAATAGTTATTATACGATAACTGCGTGTGTTGTGTCAAATTCTGAATGTCCTTGGACGGACATCCCATGAGTAATCATAGATGGAGGAAAGTTTCCACAATCAGAAACTGGGCTACTTCTGTTTCTGAGGGAGCAACCGTAGGTGGAAGTCTGACATGACACCATGACACTCATATGAGACCGGGATCTATGGCTTAATGTGATTTCCGAACCCCCTACAAATATCCTTGGTAATGGGACTCGAGCCCGAACCCGGCGGCATCGAGCGCTAAAGCTCTAATCCAATCGGTCATCAGGCACTGTAAACCTTATTGATCATCATTGGTTGCCCAAGGTTATCTACTCAATGGCAGATTTCTGGCCACTAGATGTTTTTTCTTTTATGGGGTACAATTGTCAGCCCTACGTTCAACAGTCATATTGAACCGAGATCTATGGTTTAAGTTCATTCCAAACCAGTACATTTATACATGGTACCGCTGGGATTCAAACCTTGTGGTGCAAAGTGAAGAGACACTCTAGTCACTAGGCCATCTGGCCCATTTTAACTAACTTAAAAAAATCAACCTAGAGTGTGAATAATGGTAAAGGTACATTTTTATGGTAAATCTGAAAGATTTTGAATTTTATGGTATTGTAAGTGGTTCAAGATATTGTATTGTATTCTTTTTTATGCCTCTGGCAATACAGAGACAGTTTTCTTTATGCCATCAAAAGAGCTGCACCGCTGTTACTCATTTAGCACAACTTGCATGTGTAGCTTGAAGATTGATTAGTGCCGTTAAGAACACTACCCCCGCAGCTTTTTCTACGATCCTATTAGACCGGGACCTACGGTTAAATGTGTATTCCAAACCACTACAAATAACCATGGCACTGCCTTGATTCGAAACCTGTAGTACCGAGCGCTAGAGCGCTAGTCACTCAGCCATCAGATCTCTAGATGTATTGTAATCTGATTGTAACCATTTGAAAACTCATTATATTGAAAAAAGAAACAATCAAATTTTCAATCTGACATTATGATATCTTTCAATGAATATATTCCACTGCAATTTCGTTTAAATGTTTTTTAATAATTACTTTTATAAATTTCGATAAACACTGTGCTGGGTCATTAAATTTTAATATTGATCCTACTTCCTGTTACGGTCACCTCTAATTCGTTTTCCAATGTCCCCCCGTTACCTCATACGATGACCGCGTTACGTTTCGAAATCGATTGGCCAATCATCGACCCTCAGCTTTTTGGTGAAACTATCAAATACTGCACCTCAAAGAAATTCTACGCATACATACGTCAGCACTCATGCCTCGTCCAAACCAAGTGGGAAAAAAACTTCCAGATATTGCCCGTCAGCCAACGCAATCACTTATCGGTTTGCTGTCAGATCCAGGCAAGTATATCCGATGGTCTGGCTCCGTCTTACCGGATAAGAAACGCTTGTATCCGGATGCAACAAACCCCCATGCAAAAGATCCGGCCGTCAATACCTCTTGGTGTTCAATCATGTGGGTTATGGGTGCAGATTTTGTTCTATTGATCTGTCAGGATGGACATGGAGTATGTTAAGATATAGGGCAGGGATGGGCAAACTACTGCCGAGGAGGTTTCCATCCGGCCGCGGATAGAATTTTTAATTTGCCTGTCGGAGGCAATTTAAAAGAAAAACATATATTTATATATCTATCTCCTTTTCTAATTTTATTAAATATTATTTTTTTCTTCCTTTTTTTCAAAGGACTGATTATCTTTTTTTCCTTTCTCTATTTTTTGTTCTACAAAACTTAAATCGACTGAAACTAAATCGACTTGTAAGCTAAAACTAAATCTGTTTGCTGGGCAGCTATCTATGAACTACTTGCCTCATTTACCGAGGTTAAATTCAATACCCTCAGAAAATGAGCAGAAGCTTAAGAATTATGAAGATGGTTTGAAAAAACTGCATTTTGAGTTCAAACGCAGATTTCAAGATTTTAGTGCCATTCGAAAAGAATTGGGTATTTTTTTCATGCATTTCAAAGTAAGATTGTAAAGCAGTGAAGAAGTCAGATTTGGTAGGTTGAATGAATTGAGTTGAATCTAACAATCATCACAAGCAGTTGTTTCTAAATATGCCAAAGTTAGAGTTTTACACATCCTTATCGAAAGTAAGTTTCCCAAATTTAATATCTCAAGCCCAGAAAATCAGTGCTATGTTTGCTTCATCTTATAAATGTGAGCAAGTGTTTTCAACTATGAATCTTAGAAAGAATTATTTCAGAAGTAGACTGACAGATGAGCATTGAGCCTCGTTCCTTTGAAATAGTACATCTCACTTCGAACCTCAATATAAGGAACTCTTAAAAATGAAATTGCAATTTCATTCATCTCATTAACATATTTAAATTGTAATACTTGTATATTGTTTTAAAATTTTAGAAAAATTTATCTTGGCCCAACAAACATTTTTTTTTTTTTTTTTCGATTTTTGGCCCATTTTGACCGAAAAAAGTTTGCCCGTCCTGATATAGAGCAAGGGATTAGTCAACTATAGTATGCTACTGAGCAAATTACTACGAGAAGTTTGAAAGGTGGTTTTCAATGCTTTACGTGTAGCGTTAAATTTGTGTAGAAGTCATCAGGGAAAATAAACAGATTGAAAATTCGAAGAAAAAAAATGAATAGTTAGAAATTCAAGGTTTCCATAGTTTTTGTTTTTGATGTATGAATACTGTATTTGTTGTCATATATTGTGTCTTTGTTTAGGTAGATTACAAATATAATGGATTTCTTTTTTTTTTTTTGCAAAGCCTCTTAATGCGTATTATTATCCGATAACTGATCGTGTATTGCTTTCAATTCATTCCCTAACTCTTTATATTTTGGGAAGGATGTAATATCTGGTGCCATTATCAAGCAAATTGCAATGTCTGCTTCTTTAGCATGACTTTTAATTTTTGAAAAGGAATATATTTTTTTTAATGTTTTTAAATAATCGTATTGATTGTTTTTATTTAAACTCAATCCATACAAATTCTGGCCTCTTACAGTAGAAACAGGTGTCATGAATTGAATTACGTGGAGGTGCATAAGTTAATGAATTTATAAGTAACTCAATGGTCTTCACAACACATTGCAGAAAGAATAAAACTTCTAGGTACGCTATACCTTCTTCATGATTTGTTAAATTATTTAACTAAACAACTCCCCGGCATATTAGTCTATGTTTGGACAATGGCCACCTGCCTACTGGCAAATTCGAAAACAGGAGATGCTTTCTTTTTACGGGATAGAACTGTCAGCCAGTCCCAACCCCAACAGTCAGCCTACACCCAACAGTCATATTAGATCGAAATCTCAGGTTTAAAGTGCATTTCGAACCACTACAAACATCCATGGCACCAAGCACCGGGTGTTAAGGCTCATGCCCATCGAGGCGAGAAGCGTTTAAGCGACAAGATTTGACCAATCACTAGCCTCACCGTTCGCCTGAAACCGGCTTGAAATGCACCGCTTTTTGAGTTGACCAACTTTCTGCACGAAGCGGAATTTCACTGGGCGTAATGCTATTTCCTGACGTTTCGCTGTGAAGGGGTCAAAACATTTTCTCGCCAGCCGCATGTCGCGTTGTCGCCTCGATGGAAGGAGCCTTTGAGTCATCAGGACCCTTATTTATTAACTATTGTATTTATTAAACATGTTATCATAAGTAAATTAAAAGATTGTATGCAATAGGTTAATAATTTAGTTAAAAGGGTCAAAAGTCCATGTTTCCAATGGGACTTCTATTAAATATTGTTATTTTCTTTTTTCTTTTATCATTAATTGAGACAACTTTCAGTTGATATAAAAGCACATTTTATTCATATTACAAAATACTTCTTCGAACCACCGCCCACCATCAGCAACTCCGTCGCGTTCCTTTTGCCCTTGCTCTTACATTGGAATCCCCGTACAAGACAACACCCTTATATGGAGTTACATCTCTTGTTCGTGGCGCCATCTGTTGTCTTTTATAATAACAAATAGTTTACACCAGTTTGCAACTATAATTTTTTAACCACAGTTTGATAGGCTTAATATATTACACAAAATTAAGCAGATCAAGAAGCAAAAAAGAAGAAAACAGGTTTATTTTATTTTTGACAAAAAAAAAAAAAACATTTTAACTTTCTTTACGCGAAAGTTGCTTTTGATAAACATTTAACTTATGTCATGAAATTCCCCAAATATGAAAATCTATTATGAAACACTTTCTAGGATTGGTTTTTTTTAAAATCTGAAAGTTAAAAAAATAAACTTAAAAAAACAGTATACAGTATGTAAAGAGGGTTGTTTTTTTTTACGATGAATTTCTTTCTCTAGAAGTGATACTCTCCTTGAAATAACGCCATCTGTAAATATATCAATCGACATGTACATCCTAAAAATCATAGAAAAACTATCATACCTCTTTCGCAGGTATGCAAAAAGAAATCGAGGTTGTATCGAAATATATTTTATGTGTAAAACATTGTGCAAATACTTTAAAGGTCCTTAGATCTTCAAATAGCAATTCACCAGCAATTTCCTTACTTATTCATTATAAGGAATTCCATTACTTATTAATATACTACTTAAATAATGTGTTTGTTTTGCAAAATGACTTGTTTGTTTCTTTTAGTATAAATTTTTAATTTAAAAAAAATATCCTCTTTAGAATTTTGTCGAATCTTTTTTTATTCAAAAGGAACGAATGCAAAGCAGACATTAAATGTTGTGCAGATATTTTACTAATAAACCTCAGCTCTAAATCACACGTTTACAGTATACAACAACGTCTCAATACATTACTTACAAGTAAGGTATTTTGTCTGATGGCCAATTGGCTAGCGCTCTAACCTTTGGTGTCATAGGCTTTAAGTTCGAATCCTGGCGGTGGCTTACATGGCTGTTAGTGGCTCGAATTCTACGCTAAACTGTACAAGCACCCATGGCACCGCCGGGACTCGAACTCGAAACCTGCGTTACGAACGCCAGAGCTCTAGCCACTCGGCCATCAGGTCCTCCAATGAAATAAGAATATATGATGTAATAAGTGCTACAGTAATTTTTAAATTATATGCTTCAGAGATTTTCAATAAAATAATTTTTTAATGGGTACTAGTTAAATAAAAAATAAAGCCTTTTGAAATGAATCTTAGAAATAAATATAAAAGCAACATCTAATTACTCTACTAAAAACTCATTACATGTAATTCTGAAAAAAAAAAAAATGCATATTACATTTAAGAAATTTGATTAAAAAGAACATGACAAAATGGAAAGAAAATATATTTGCAAGTAAAATAAATTTCAATCCAATTAACTAAAGTTCTAGAGTCTAGTAATAGCAGTCAATTTGCCCTGTAGAGTTTCATTAATTGCAAGGCAAATAATATATGCAAATGAGGCAATCATAATAATTTATAGATATTTTTTATCTTCAAACATGGTGTAGTTAAAAGAATATATAGGTCTTTAGTTTTGTCATTTTTAAGCTAATTAAGAAATGAAAAAATTTTTTTCTGCAAAAATTAATGGGTATGTTTTTATGTTCATTTGAAAAGTATTTGAAATTCAGATGCATTTATCACATGAAGTATTCTCATTACATGATGTCATCATACTATCATATCAGAAGACGAATTTTATGAATATCATATCCAATATTTCATGAAAGTGTTTGCATACTTGTTTACTAATTTTTTTTTCATTTACTTCAAATGTAACATTACTTACTACTTACTTGTTCATATCAGAAGATGAATTACACAAATAGCACATCCAATATTTCATGGAAAGGGGTCTGCATACTTGCTTACTAACTCATTTTTTACTTACTACAAAGAAAACTTCATTTACAACTAATTCGTATCAGGTTTGGTTTGTTGCTCTGGTCATCTTGTGCACACTTTAGGCTAAACAGACCGGGACCTACAGTTTAACGTGGATTCCAAACCACTAAAAACACCCATGGCACCGCCGGGACTGGAACCCGAAACCTGTGGTATCGAGCGCCAGAGCGCTAGCCACTCATTATTCTGACCCCCTATTCATATCAGGAAATGAATTACTTGAATCGAATATTTCCTATGGAAAGTGGTCTGCATACTTAATCACTAACTAATTTTTTATTTACTACAAAAGAAAACTTTATTTACTGCTTACTTATTCATATAAGAAGATGAAATACATGAATATCATATCCAATATTTTATGGAAAGATGCCTATATATTTGTTTATTAACTAATTTTTCTTACAACAATGGGAAACTTACTTACACTTACTTATTCATATCAGAAGATGAATTACATGAATATCCCATCAAATATTTTATGAAAGTGGTCTATATACTTGCTTACTAACTAATCTTTGACTTACCACAAAAGGAAACTTTATTTACTACTTTCTTATACATGTCAGAAGTAGAATTACATAAATATCACATCCAATATTTCATGGGAAGGGGGTCTGTATACTTGCCTACTAATTAATTTTTTTTTTTTTTACCTTCTAGAAAGAAAGCCTTACTTGCTATTTACTTTTGATATCAGGAGATGAATTACATGAATATATCATCCAATATTTCTAGGAAAGACGTCTGTGTACTTGCTTACTAACTAATTTTTTTCTTTTTACTTCCTACAAAGAAAACTTTACTTACTACTTACTTATTGATATCAGGATATGAATTATATAACTATCACATCCAATATTTCATGGAAAATGGTCTGTGTACTTGCTTACTAACTGATTTTCTACTTACTACAAATGAAACTGTACTTACTACCTGCAAATTCATATCAGAAGATGAATTACATGTATATCACATCCAATATTTCACGGAAAGGAGTTTCCTGCATAAGGGTTTTTTCTCAAATTTTTTGTTGCCATTTGTAAATACGCTTCTGTAGCTTCTATCATATTTAACTTTATGTTGCGCATTCATATTATTTTGCAAATTGACATGAATATCCAAAATGAATTCCTTCAAAAATATAACATTAATATAAAACAAGTATTATATAAAAAAATTTTTTTTGAAGTCAATTCCTATCTTTTTTCCACTCTATTTCAGAAAGTTCTTTATAAATCATTTTCATTCATGTTTTTAAGTTTATCTGGCGCCATCTATTGGTAGATATGTGAAACTCAAATCTAAAAAAAAAAAACTAAAATTAATTAATTAAATTTAATGAACGAATTAATATTTGAAAAACTGTATTAACACCAAGTGTCATCCACTGCAAGTTCAAAAAATGTATTTCAACTTGAGTGGATGAATAAAAGTAATTTATGAACGATTGAATATTTGAACAAGATATATATAGGGAAAGTGTGAGCTAATAGAAGGAAGTGAATGAAATTTGTTCTCTAAAAATTAAAAATATAATTTTTTAATTAAAGTTGATATTGTATTAAAATTAATTAGTAAAAGATATTAAAGAAAAGAGAAATTTCATGTGAAATTCCAAGAAATATATAGCTTCATTAAACTTTCACTTGATTGGTTAAGTGAAATAAATTAAAAAATTATGGCAAATTAATTAGTCGAGATATTTTATAAATTTAACATTATGATCGTTAAAAATGTAACACAATAATTAAAATTGCGATTATTTATGATATCAGTATTACATGTGATAAAATAGGATATTATATAATACATTATAGTTTAGGATTATATTGTTATTGTATACGATATTGAATATAAAAAGTATATTATATACTATAAGAAGGACGATTAAAAGTGCTATTATTGAGGTAATTTACACCCAACAAAAATTAATTAGGAATTATATCCGAAATTAAATTAATTTCGTGAATACAACGTATAAGAATTGTCGATAATCAGTTTCGTGAATGCAATGTATAAGAATTATTGATAATCAGTTTCGTGAATGCTACGTATTATAATTGTTGATAATCAATTTCGTGAATGCAACGTTTCAGAATTGTTGATAATCAGTTTCGAGAATACAGCGCTCAAGAATTGTCGACAATCAGTTTCGTGAATATATTGTATAAGAATTCTTGATAATCAGTTTCGTAAATATAACCTATAAGAATTGTTCCTAATGTTTCGTGAATAATACGTATTAGTATAGTTGGTAATTAGTTTCGTGAATAAAACGTATAAGAATTGTCGACTATCAGTTTCGGGAATACAACATATAACAGTTGTTGGCAATCAGTTTGGTAATATAACGTATAAGGTTTGTTGATAATCAGATTAGTGAATATGTTTAATTATTCTTCATAAATAGTTTCCTGAATAGAACGTATAAAAATTGTTCATAATGTACAGTGAATAGTATATATTGGCATTGTGGGTAATTAGTTTCGTGAATAAAAAGTATAAGAATTATCGACAATCAGTTTCGTGAATGCAACATGTAAGAATTGTTGACAATCATTTTTATGAATATAACGTATAAAGTTTGTTGATAATCAGATTAGTGAATATGTTTAATTATTCTTCATAAATAGTTTCCTGAATAGAACGTATAAAAATTGTTCATAATGTATAGTGAATAGTATATATTGGCATTGGGGGTAATTAGTTTCGTGAATAAAAGTATAAGAATTATCGACAATCAGTTTCGTGAATGCCACATGTAAGAATTGTTGACAATCATTTTTATGAATATAACGTATAAAGTTTGTTGATAATCAGATTCGTGAATTCGAATATTTACGTATTGTTCATAATGTTTCGTGAATAGTACTTATAATTATTATTGGCAATTATTTTCGTAAATAAAATAAGTAAGAATTGTTGATAATCATGAATAGTGTATGGGCATTTTTAAGGATGTATCTTATGACTATAAAGCAGGATAATTGTTTTACCATGAAATTAATTGTAATGAACTGCGTGATATCTAAAAGTTTAAATAAGGTGAAATAATACACTTAACTGCTCAATTTACAATTTCTTATTGTTGTATAGATGCCTTCTCTGTTGTCTCACTACTTTAAGCAAACAATAAATTAATTTAAGTTGTTTTCTTTTTAGGTTTTAAAATTTGAAAAACCTAAAAGAACCTTTAACCTTAAGAACCTTTTTTTTCAGGCCAAAATGTAAAGAACAATGTTAAGCTGGCATTAAGTACACAAGAGAAAAATATATGTAATTGACAAACAATCAGAACAAGGTAAATTTCTTCATGTTTATTTTATTGTGCATGATTTCCAAATAAATGTAGATGCTCATTCAAAAGATATTGATCCCTACTTTCTTTACAACTTTTGGCGTTGCTGTAAAAGTGCATTTTTACAGATATGGAATATCGATGCCCATTTATCTAACCAAAAGTAAATGCATTTAAAAATCTTTAGCGGATGTACTTTATAGATATACCTATAGCTTGGAAAATATTCTTCTATTTTGAAAGAAAGATGCTGCAATATTTTTGTTCCAGTGGAAATTCTAAATTTTCTTAAATATTTATCATCAATTTAATCGTATAATTTCTATATTGTAAAAGTTTCTTTAGGTAAGGAATAAACATACTGCAGCCTGCTAAGTCTTTTCTAACGAAAGGCCTCAATTTTTGTCAATTTTAGTTAAAAATATAATTGATGATTTTGTTTTAAAGATTTTAAGATTTTGAAGAACTATTAAAATATGAAACAAATTAAAGAGATAGTTAAAGAAAATTTTGGCGCATTTAAATATAGGCAAGAAAAATAAATTGGTGGAAGAAAAATTGAAAGACACTGTGTAAGATATAAAAAGGAAATGCGCTTTAGAAGGAAAAAGATTACAGGGTTCATAGTTTTTTAAATAAGATTATGATATAAATTAAGAATTTGAAGAAAATATTACAATTATTGATTGAAACTTAAGAAAACATATAAAAATAATAGTTAAATGAAATTACACACTGGTTTAATTCTGAACAGGTTAATCAGCATTTAAAAATAATAATAAATTCAAGCAAATTTCTGTAAAATACAATATAAATTTGATCATGATAATGAATTCCCCTAATTTTGATTTTATTTCATTTTCAACTTTTATTGACGTCCAACTAGTCTGCTAAAATATGTTCCAGAATTTTTAATAATATTTTTGACTTCGTCGTTAAAAGAAATCAATTATGCAAATTAAAAGAATTATCTAATTACTTTGGAGAAGAAATACATCTTACTGAATAACCGCCAAACTACATTAAAATTGCACATGGAACTATTTTAATTCGATAATTCCTCTCTAGACGTCGAATTTTGAAAAAAAAAGGAAAAAAAAAAATCCCTGCTTTTCTTTTTAATTTGGTCGAACTGTATAATTAACCACTAATTCAAACCGATAAAACATATTCGAATTTTAATCACTCTTTCTTGGATTTTTTTCTTAGAATTCAAAAAGAAAGGATAAAAGTGGCAGCGATCTCTTGAAATCATTTTTTCTTTCAAACTAATTATAGTGTTTTACAATTTTTTTTGATGATGCATTCCTTTATTATCTCTCATTTTATTATCTTGTCTTTCAGCATTTCTAAGTTCCATTGTAGTTCTTAATTAAGATTTTATTTCAATGATTCATTTTTCTCAAGGGGAGAGTTTTGGCATTCCTTTGACAGGAAAGAGGAATGCGTATTCTTTGACAAATACATAATAAACCCATCACTCAAATATGACAGCAGACAAGCTTTATTGTGGATAGTTATATTACATGAAATTAGAATTTTGTACTCATGAGAACAACCCGTCACTCAAATTTTATACCAGATATTCAATGTCATGCATAATGACACTCAGCAATCAAATATATTTTTATATTATTTCAATCCGTTGTTCTCGGTATATACTGTGGAAGCTTTTTTCACGAGAAGAATTCTGGCATTTCATTTCCAGGAGAGAGGAATGTTTATTATTTAACTACGAATATAATAACAACTCATCACAAAATTTGACAGCAGACGAGCAGTATTAGACTTAATTATATTACATGCAATTAGTGTTTCGTAACCATGAGAACAACCTGTCACTCAAATCTGATAGCAAATATTCGGTTATCATGTAGAGATTCAAAAATTAGCGAATGACTCTGCGACCTTTACAGGACGAAACAATTACAGAAAAATATCAACTAAACCATGAGTTATTCATTCGGGATTGGTAATATATCACGAGCTGAGAAATGTCTACTCCAGGTTAATTAAGGGAGACTGAATACCCAACTTAACGGATTGTCTTAAAAGGAGGGTTTTGGTGAAGAAAGACAGATTTTCTGCGACGAGTGGACTAGAAGTGTTGTTTTTCGTTTTTTCTATGAAGTGACTTAATAGGCTGGATTTCGCCGGTTTTTCAAAGTGAACCCCTTGTGGTTTTGTTAACACCTCCGTGTGATATTTAAGGTCTACCGCAGATGCAATTAGATTCGACGTAGACTCCAGAATTTTGAAAAATCTCCAACCTAGGAATTTTAATTTTAATTAATCATTTCTTTGTATAATATCCCGGAGTTCATTATATATGTATATATATATATATATATATATTTCTTGTAAATATAAATTAAAGTTTTCCCATGAATCTGTAAGTGGCCCTGTACTTGATGCCTTTAAGCCTATATTTAGGTCTAGTATGACGCAGAGACATTACATTATGCTGAAAACAAAATGTATTTCATTTGGAAGATAATATAAAACTGAGATGAAAATACAGTGCATATTCAGGATCAGGGTTTGAAATGCTAACAAACCGTTATCTGAGGTAGTCATTTCAAGTTAGTGCACAAGATAGACCATTTAAAAGAATAAGTGATTAATAGAAACATGAAAATCCCACTTTAAAAATTAATTTAAATTATGTTATAATAAGAAACAATTTAAAAATCTAAATATTATATCTTAATGGAAGTATAAATTTTTATAACTTATAATTAATATTACAGTGCTTGCCAAATTAATAAACATACTCGTTAAGAAGTAAACTGCAAATCATTTCGTTAACAGATGTATAAATCTTGGTACTTTTTTCGAAATCCGCAAAACTCTTTTTGTTCGTTTGACACCAGGATTGATATGAAAATCCTAATCAACATCCTAACTCAGAGCAACATAAGTAATGAGATATCTTTTTCCCTTTGTTTCTTTTCGCCGCTGCTACAGCACTGAGGGAGACAAAAACACTCCATTTTTTGAACACACAAAAAAATCCCACACTGAGAGATACGAGGGAAATGGACGAAAGAAAGCCTCTCGCACAGAACGGAAGAAACAAAAAGTCGAAAAAGAACAGAACAAGGAGCATTCCGGTTAGGGAAAAAGAAGAGGCCAAAACTCAAGCGCTTCTTTTCTTGTTGTTTTTTTTTCCCGTGTTTCTATCCTCACACTTCCGAGTGGACCAACGCATGTTGGGTTCCTTTGGGTCCCTTAAGGATTACTTATCAGAATTTTGGAAATATTCCTCTTATTTATTATTTTTTATTTATTATCTTTGGATACCAGAAGTCCCTTTTTTTGGAAACAGGAAGAAGAGTGTTTTATAAACATAAAGAAAATTTCTCAAAGTTTGCTATAGTTAAAAAAAAAGAAGGCCATATAAAGTTTTTATTACGGT